>SNQJ01S0067961.1:52353-66264 GCA_010110895.2 Picea sitchensis
GATCCTAAACCTCATTAGACAAGACCCCCTTTACCATTGGAAGTTAGTCCTCCTCCTCAACCAACCTTGCCTAAGACCGATGATATAGATTTAAATATTAATATGGATAGTATCTTAGCTAATGTTAATGTACCTGTCCCTCTCAATATTGGTATTATATTTTTTTTTAAATACCTACAACATAGTCGATATTTCGACATATTGGAGTGTCGCTCCCATAGAAACCATGTCGGAGATGATACCTCTTAACGTCACTCTTGCCACGTTCCAAATATCTCTCTTGCCGCCTTCAAGACCTCGATCTTGCCACGTTCAAGACGTCTCTCTTGCCACGTTCAAGATGTCTCTCTTGCCACCTTCTAGATGTCGCTCTTGATACGTTCAAGACGTCTCTCTTGCCACGTTCAAGACATCATTCTTGCCGCATTCAAGACGTCTCTCTTTCCACGTTCAAGATGTAAATCTTGCCACGTTCAAGACGTCTCCCTTGCCACCTCCAAGACGTCACAATAAAGACGAAATCTATGTCGTCGAAAAAGAGACATCATGTGAAATGATGTTTGAGGGGGTTTGTTGTTTGTCATTCTCTCGACAATATAAAGTGGCAATTGCATCGAACGTGTCATCAGAATTTGACCCAAATGTACTAGTGTCTATTATCCATTTCTAGTTATATACTTAGTCGCATTTCTATGATCGCGAGTTCCCAGGGTGATGGACTGACAAATCCTCATCTCCATCTATATCCTCACATAACGAGTCCAACTGACCACCATTCATTTTCATACTTAGCCAGTTTTATGACTGCGGGTTCCCAGGCTGGCACTATCGAACTCTCATGCCCCGTGTTCGGGATATACATCTTGTACCCAAAACTTCAGTGATCTACAATTTGACCACAGACTCCTTGAACTTGTAAGCCTCACTATACCTATGATGACTCCATCTGACTGCCATGCCTTTCCATACTTAGTCGATTCTTCAAAGTTTCACGGGTTCACAGACTCCTAAGTTCAGACTAAATGTTATTTTCTCCCTTTCTTTTCCCTCCTCTATACTTACCTATTTTTCCCTTCTCTTCTTCCCCTCATTTATCGCTTTCTAGTTCTATACTTAGTCACATTTCTATTATCGCGGGTTCCCAGGTTGGAAGTCTAAGAAATCCTCATCTCCATCTATATCCTCGCATCAGGAGCCCAACCAAACGTCGTCCCTTTCAATACTTAGCTAATTATCTGACCACGGGGTCCCAGGTTAGTGTTATCGAACTCTTATGCCCCATGTTCTGTGATATACATGTTGCACCCAAAAATTTTGTGATCTATAATTCGACCTCGGTCTCCTCGAACTTGCAAGCTTCACTATACCCGGGTTCACAAAAGTTTCAAACCATCTATCGCTCCCTTCCATGCCCTCCACATTCGCACCCTTCCCAATGCACATTCATTATGCTTTTATTAGTGAAAAATCACTACACATGTTCAAAAATATTGGCATTAATAAACGAATAGTAGATGTCATTGTGTGAGATACCTACCCCTTTTTCCCTTTTCTTCTTCCCCTCTATTATCCATTTCTGGTTCTATACTTAGTCGCATTTATATGATTACGGGTTCTCGGGTTGGCGGATTGACAGATCATCATCTCCATCTATATCCTTACATCATGAGTTCGACCGACCGTTGTTCCTTTCCATACTTAGCCAATTTTATGTCCACAGTTTCTCAGGTTGGTGCTATCAAACTCTCATGCCATGTGTTTTGTGATATACATCTTGCACCCAAAACTTATGTGATCTACAATTCCACCCTAAACTCCTCGAAATTGCAAGCTTCACTCTACCCAGGTTCACAAAAGTTTCAAAGCATCTATCACTCCCTTCCATCCCCACCACCTTCGTACCCTTCCCAATGCACATTAATTATGGTTTTACTAGTGACAACTCAACACATGGGTTCAAAAATATTGGCATTAATAAGAGAAAACCTCGAGGACATTTTCCATTAATACGCATTAAACCACAATTTACAGGAGTCCGACCGACCGTTTTTACTTTCCATACTTAGCCAATTTTATGCCTGCAGGTTGCCAGGTTGACGCTATCGAACTCTCATTCCCAATGTTTCATTATATACATCGTGCACCCAAAACTTCCGTGATCTACAATTCCACCTTGGACTCCTCGAAGTCGCAATATTCACTCTACCCAAGTTCACAAAAGTTTCAAAACATTTACCGCTCGCTTTCATCCTCGCCAACTTTGCACCCTTCCCAATGCACATTAATTATTCTTTTACTACTGACAACTCAACACACAGGTTCGAAAAGATTGGCATTAATAAGTGAAAACCTCGAGGACATCTCCCATAAATATGCATTAAACCATGATTTATGGGAGTCTGAACAACTGTCATTCATTTCCATACTTAGCCAATTTTATGGCCGCGGGTTCCCAGGTTGGTGCTATTGAACTCTCATTCTCCGTGTTCCGTGATATACATCTTTCACCCAAAACTTTCATGGTCTACAATTCCATGATGGACTCCTCGAACTCGCAAGTTTCACTCTACTCAGGTTCATAAAAAGTTTCAAAGAATTTATCACTCCCTTCCATCTTCGGCACCTTCGTGCCCTTCCCAATGCACATTAATTATGCTTTGATTAGTGACAACTCACCTCATAGGTTCGAAAATATTGGCATTAATAAGCAAAAACCTCGAGGACATCTCCCATTAAAACGCATTAAACTGCGATTTACGGGAGATTATATTATCATATATCTTCTTCACATGTTACGTTTCATATTTCTTTATAGGAAGATTCCATTTCGTATTAATAACTTTATTCCTGCCATCTATTTGTGGATAGATTCTTTTTCAATAATTGTAAATTAAGATATAAGTTATAGTGTATATGTATTCAATGAAATAATATTCCTCGTCTCTCCCCATCTTTCAATAATCAACATCATCAATAATTATAAGGTGCCAACTAGCATCTTCATTTCCAAATCTACTTGACAGGGACTAAGCTACCACGCAACACTTGTTAGTTATTGTAATTTCCAGGTCAAATATTTAGTTAAGAGTTTGTTATATTTATTTCCTTATGTATGTGGTTGGGATATTATCTCCATTAAATAGATTATATAGTTAAGATTTATGTATGTGTGTGGTTGGGATATTATCTCCACTTTCTATGGTTCTATGGTTAAGATAGTGAATCTATTTTAACACTAAATAGATTCTATGACTAAGATGGTCAATTTATTTAAAGATAAATATTAATGTATTTATATATAATGTTTCATTAATTTAAGATTTAAGATGGATTGTATGGATAAAATAGTCATTCTATCTTAAAACAAAAATTACAAAGATTAATATATTTATATGTGTAGTGTTTCCGTTAATTTAAAAGAATACATAAAATAAAATAATTAATTTTTGTGTATACTAAATTTTTCTAAATGGATATCAAAATTGGTAGCTAGCTATGGGCGTGACTCCCACGGAATATCTATGCATATGATTCAGGAAGATAAATCGACCGTGCAATGGACAGTAAATTGCAAGAAAAGGGAAGTCGTCTTTTATTTTTTTCCAAGAGAAAATTGCTCAAATTTATATAAAGTATAAATTCCTTTACAAAGAAGTCTACCAGCTGTGACCAAACAAGGACAGCACACTAACAAAGAGGATCCCAAACAAAACAAATGACCCCAAGGAGGAACATCCCAACAGATAGGAGCAAGCGAGCAGGTGCCCAATGTCCATCCATACACAAACACAAAATAGTGAAACAACCCACATCATTCAAATACATTTATAGAGGATATGGGACTCACTATCCTGCTATCCTTATGGAAAACTGAGAGCCTGCCAACCACTTCGTTTAAAGCCCTCTTCGAGAGGGCATCCGCCTCACAATTATAAGATCTGGGAATATGGTGAAAATTGACATCAGTGAAGGATTTTAACAGCTCCATCGTTTTATCCTTCCAGCTATCATTGTGGACTATTTGGAGCTTGGATTTTTGAGAGATCCAATCAATGATAATACGCGAGTCACCAAGGACGTGTAGGTGACTGATCGGCCAACAGGAGGCAAGAAAGAGGGAGGCCCATAAACCCAGGAGCTCGACCTTATTGTTTGTGCCTTCTCCACAGTTTAAGAACCACATGGTAGTCCTAGACGGGTGGGTTTTTGAAGAATCCCCCCGCCCCACAGCTACCTCCACTGGACAGAGCAGCGCCATCGAAAAATGCCATGGTGTAGTATTTTATCAAATTGAAATCATAGACATTGGGAGAAGGAGACTTTAGCGATGGTTGTTTCCAATGGAAGGAAGCCAAGACTTTGAGAAGCACTGCGTGAGAAGAAGGTGGACAGGAATAAAAAATGGCACAGTTTCGAGCAGACCAAATCTGCCAGCAAACGAGAACTGGTAAAATCTTTGGCGTAGAGGATTGTGCCAGCCACCGAGTGAAGCTATGAGAGAAGGAGGTGCTGCTCCAAGTTAAAGACAGTGAGAGATGAAATAGCACAAGTGACCAGACCGTCTGAGTGAAGGAGAAATAAACCAATAAATGGTGGATATCCGCAGATGCTCTGAAACAGAGAGGGCATATCCCCGACCCCTCCCATCCCCTCCGACGAAGCGCATCCCAAGTAAGCGGTTTCTCCTTACCAGCGAGCCAGATAAAAAGCTTGAGCTTAAGGGGAATATCCCAACGCCAAAGAAGAGAGAACCATGATTGATCCACTTCAAAAAAATGTTGGTTGAGTAAAGCATTATAAAGGTTCTTTACAGTAATGTTACCCGTGGCATCGCCACCAGCCCACTGAAGAGTATCAGGTAAGGGAGAAAGAGAGATACCAACGGCTTTGAGGGCAGAAGAATAGTGGTCCCATTCAATGGCTAGCGAACCACTTAGGTGTAGTTCCCCACTGTCCTTCCATCTGTCAAGAAGAGTGCGGCATCCTGACTGTAAACTAACCTGTGCAAGGTGAAATATTTTTTGGTGCTGGAGCTGCGACCTCAACTCAGTGGAGAGGAGCGACCGGTCTCCCATACCAAGTATTTTGTCACCACCAATGTAGATATCTGTACCCGCTCTTGGTTTCCACACAAGCCAGTGAAGAAGGACTAGAATGGAAGCAACCATACCCTTCCAGAAAGGAGAAGCCTTTCTCAGCTGGAAAGAAGACTTACGGATCCAAGTAACAAGCGGCAGGGAGTCCAAGTATTTGTCAGCAATAATACGATTCCAGATACTATCAATAGAGACTGCTCTCCAGAATGAATTCGCCAGGAGGGTCGTATTGAAAGTGGACAAATTCATGAGCCCCCAGATCCCATTTCTCCGAGGTTTTGACAGAACATCCCAACTGCACAAATGAAAACGAAAGTGGCCAAGATGACTATTCCAAGGAAAATTAAAAATGTGACTCCGTAGAATTTTGATGATCTTGTTTGGAATTTTTTGCAGGGACATCCAAAAGACAGGTAGAGATTCCAGAACCGACTTGATCAAGATAAAGCGGCCACCCAGGGACAGCCATTTGTTACACCAAAAATTTATCTTTCTTTCAAAATGAGCCACCATCCATCTCCAATCATCCGGAGAGGAGGCTCCCAATTTCAACTGGAACCCCAGATACTTGAAGCCATCACTCAAGTTTACAAAAGTGTAAGGGATGGTATCCTTGAGAATAAGAAGTTCGGCCTCCGAAAGACCCCAGTAGTGTACAAAAGATTTTGTGAAGTTAATAGATAAACCTGAGACGGAACAGAATAGCTGGATCACCTCTTGTATAACCAACCACTCAGATAAATCTGCCTTTGACATGAGAATAACGTCATCAACAAACAAGAGATGTACCATTTTAATAAGTTTTGAAACCTTTATGTCGGAGATGTGGTGTTCAGAAATTTTTTTAGAGAGAAGAAGGCTGAGACCCTCCATAATCAGAATAAAGAGGTAGGGGGAGAGTGGGCATCCCTGGCGGAGCCCCCTCTCGCTTTTGAAAAAACTGGATTCCTCTCCATTAATCAACACTGCGAAATTTGAGCTAGAGACACAGGACATAATCCAGTTGATGACCAAATCATCAAACCCCACAGAGTGTAGAATTAATCTTAAGAACTCCCAATCGACACAATCGAAAGCTTGTTTGAGATCAAGTTTCATAACCAGAGCCTTTAAATTTTTCTTTTTGATGTTGTGGATGCATTCATGGGCAGCCCCAATCGCATCTTGAATTCTTCTGCCCCGCAAGAAACCTAACTGCTCTACTGAGAGTCTCCTTTCAAGGAAAGGCTTGATCCGGTTGGATATAACCTTGGCAATTAACTTGTATATGAGGTTGCAGAGGGAGATAGGGCGGTAGTCACTGAAGGAGAGAGGGTTACTTTCTTTCGGTATCAAGACAAGGAATGTATAATTGAGACTACCCACAATCTTTCCAGTGATACGGGTGTCCTCCACCATCTGGAGAAGATCTACACCAACAAGGTCAAAAAAGTAACAGAAAAATTATGTCGACCAACCATCAGGGCCGGGACTTCTTTCCGAATTGAAGTGAAGAAGAATATTTTTTGATTCAGACAGAGAAACATGTTTGTATAGTTCGGCAGCCTCAATAGCAGAGACAAAGCTTGGAAAGAGACTGGTCGTAGACACCATCCCCGGAAGGTCGAGGTTAGAGGATTTTTTGTAAAGGCAACTGAAGTACGAGACAGCCTCGTCTTGGAGAGCACTTTGACCACTTATAAATTCATCTCCACTACCTTTAATCGACCAAATGAACTTCTTGTCTCTATTGAAACTGACAACTTTATGAAAAAATCTCGAATTAGTATCACCACTCTTTAACCAAGTCGTGCGGCTGCGCAATATCCAACTGTTCTCTTCCGAAAGGAGAAGGGAGTCTCGATTTGTCTCAAGCTGCTTTAGTGAAGATGACTCCTCCAAGGACAAAGCAGTAATATACGAGGAGTGTAAAATCTGGGAAATTTCTGATTCCAGCTTTATTAAACTTGATTTTTGTGAAGCTTTTAGATCATGGAGCCAAGCTCTCGACTTGTACTTGAGGTCTTTCAATTTCCAGACAAGGTTCCTTTGAGGATTTACTTCAGCTTGAAAATGAGAATCCCTCCAAACCATATCAACTAAAGAAGAGTAGGCCTCGGATGAGAGTCAATGATGATTGAACTTAAAAGGAGAAGAACGATGTAGAGCTGGAAACCGTAACTAAAGGAGAACAGGCGCGTGGTCAGACACAAAGGGGAACTCAACCCACGAAGATGGGAAGCCTGACGACGTTAAGATACTTTCAGTGACCAGAAAGCGATCCAGTCGTCTAGCAATCACAGCAGGTCCAGACCGCCCATTTCTCCAAGTGGGGGTTATTCGATTCGGCCGAACATCAATCATATTGTTTGAATCAAAGAGCCTTTTAAGGAAATCTTCGGAAGGACCCGACAAGAAGGATCCACCCCAATTTTCATCTGTCGAAAGAATAAAATTTAGATCTCCCCCAATAATGAGATTTGGGATGGAGAGAAGACCAATAGAATCAAGGTTTGACCAGAATTTCTGTTTATCCACACAGGGCCCATAGATATTAAGTAAAGCAACATCCTGTTTTGAAGCTAGACATCTGCCAAGGATCAAGATTCCCCCACTAGAAAGGAAGGCTCTCAAATTATAAAGGCTGGGATCCCATGCCACCAGCAAACCGCCCGAAGATGCAATGGAATTTACCGCTGCCGAGACCCACGAAGGACAGAAAAGATGCACAAAATCTCTGGCTTTATGGTCAGCCGAGAGAGTCTCTTGAAGAAATAAGACATCGGGCTTTGAACACTCTAATAATCTCCTGAAGGAGGCAGCCTTGAGAGTGCCTCCAATCCCTTGTATATTAATTTAACGCAGTTTCCCAGTGCCATTTGTGCAAACAGCTTGTTTGAAGAAATCTGCCACGAATTAGAAGTAAAGTTGTTGTCTTTCCACAATGGAGAACCACACATATATTTATGGATGAGTCGCCTTCTTTATTTTCCCACGTGACTTAAATCCGATTGTCTGAAGGAGTGATTATCGAGTGGCTAGTGAATAATGAAGCTGTCATTAAACATGGTAACTACGATTTGACTATGGAAGCATTGCACCCAAGGAAACAAGAGTTAAAATTCAGAATTTTGTTGTATTTTGCCTATGTTTTCAAGAATATAAGATTTGTTGGTTGTGTTTTTAGAACGAGGTAACATAAATTAAAATTTTGTGGTTTTTAAGTTTGCAATGGTTGTGAGTTTATGTTGTAAAATTGAATCTTAATTGTAGATTGTTTTTTTTATTATAATTGGTGAATATAGTTGTAAGCCATGTATGTGGATAAATGGATGTCAGAATGACTAGTATTCTAGTGATCACAAATAAGAAATTGATTTTATGAAGCAATCTTATGTTTAGTGGACCAAGGGGTAGCTCAAAATGGATGGTTGTGATCGAGTTTAGTCTATTAAATTCAGAAGTGGATAAAGATGTTGATGAAAAAATCAACCACACAAAATATTAGGACAAGTATTAGTTAAGGGATGGTGTTGGACATATTAACTCATACTTGTCTTGTGCTTAATATTTGGTATTACTCATCATAAAATGTATTAGTTATTGCAATCTCTACATGTGATGTTTGGTTGGGAGTTTGTTATATCTGGATCTTATTTATGTGTGTGGTTGAGATATTAATTTACTAAATGGATTGTATGGCTAAAATGATCAATCTGTTCGACAACACAGGTATTCCAACAGAGGACGAAGACCTTCAATAACCACTCACATAACCAGATCAAAGACCAACACACCAATATTTTCACGTGGTAAAACCCCTATGGGGAAACATCCATGGTGCCAGCCAACGTGACCACTTGGAGCAGTTTATTAATGAAAAGAAAGAGATTCCAGAGAGATTTTACAAGAGAGTTTCTCACAATCGATCATCGACAAATGACCCTCCATTCTCTTTAAATAAATATCATGGACCAATCGAGGGTTAAGCCACGAATCAATGGCCGTTAAGATCGAGGAGAGTATGAACCATTGGATCACTCTATGTCGGGAATATATCGTGATTGTCAGATTTCCTAACTACAAATGCATACTAATGCATACTAAAGAAACACACTAAGAAACACACTTTTACCTAACGACACATTAGACCAAATAGTTCTTAACTAACTCCTAAGTGTCTAAATATCCTAATATCCCCACTTAAGAACAACTTGGGATAGGATTGAAGGATTTACAAATCCCCGCGTAAGAACAAGCTTATTAAAAATCTATGAGCAAATAGAAGACGAAAAAATAGATTAGGAAATTTTTTTTGTTTCGTTAATTAATTGATATTCCTAAAATCAACCAATCAATCATCCTACTTTCTGATCCTCGCAATCAAATGAAGCGCGGAGGAGAGCATACTTATTCTAGCAAAAATAAAAACTTGAAAATAAAACCCTACCTACACTACGCTAATTAGAAATGAGAGAGTAGTTATGTATAATCAAACATCCAATGTAGCCATGCACGCAACAATAATAAAAACATGTTATCTTTCAATTTCGCAATTGACAGTCGGGAATATGTATGGACGTGCAAAATTAGAAGCCGAAGTTCTAAATTAACAAAATAAGAAGGAAAACTAAGTGGAACTAACCTAGTACTTTCTTGAAACCAATGTTCGATCAGTCTTTTGTAGGCATAATTTGTCTTACTCAGATCATACTGCAGCTCCTCGTTGTCCTCCTCAACCTCTTGCGCGCCTAATGGTTCTTCATATGTTGATTCTTCGTTTGCCTTAGGAGGAGTGAATAAGCTTTCAGCTGCTGTCAAGATCTCCTCTTCCAGAGAAAAGGAGACCCCGACTTTTGCTAGAATCTGAGTGAGTTGTTCCAAGCTTAAATTCATTGTTAAATCATGTTAAAAAAATGATTCTTACAACACCCAAATCATAATGAAAACCTTAAAAAACACTCTTGCTAAAACATAAAAAAAAATTACTCTTCATAGTTGTGGAAATTAAATGCTCTTGATAGTTGGCCAGGGAGAACATGAGTAGTCTCCATTCAAGTAGTTGTTATGACCCCTTACCAACACATGTAAATCACACTTGCAGAAATTAAACACTCTTGCATAAATTGAAATTTGCAGGAATTGAAACACTCTTTGCAGAAATTAAAATTACTCTTGCAAAAATTGAAATTACTTTTACTTAGTTGGCAGGGAGAACATGAGGAGTCTCCACTCAAGTAGCTTATATGACCCCTTACCAACACATATAGATCAAAATTGCATGAATTGAAATGAAAAATAAGCTAATACCTCAATCCATCATGCTTCCCCGGCAACGGCGCCAAAATGTTGGGCTCTAAAAATGTCCTAAAATATAACCTCTATGCATTATCCAAAGGTAGGTGTTGGCACAAGCGTTTTACTTGTTGCCTATGTAGGATCTTACCTTTTGTTTTCAATACTCGTCCTCCAGAGATGCAACCCCTGCAAAGGAACAACAATCGTAACAAAAGGAACGACAGTTGTTTCGTTCAAATGAACAACACTACCTGCAAAAGGAACAACAATCGTAACAAGGGAATGACAGTTGTTATATTGGGCCGAACTAATGTTGTATTAATTGAGTTTTAGTACTGTCCCAACTATCTAATTTATCAATTTGAGGTTCGTAAACTTACAAAGCACAAACAGAGTATATGAAAGATTCAAGCAAGACTAATCTTATCTAATGTTTAAGGTACGACTGAAATTGAATCATTAATCTAATGCAGGAAATTAAAACACACGACTTGGAATTGAAATTAATCTAGGAATGAGAAATTGTGCAAATGAAATTAATGTAGGAATCAAAAATTGCGTAAATGGAATTAATATAGAAATGGAGAACTACATGAAGGAAAAACAAATACAACATGTGAAGAGTTGAATGGCACAACAACATATGAGAGCTCTCACCAATGAAGCAATCTTATATTACAATAATCAAATCAATATTCATAAAAGAATAATGAAAGCATGAAAACCAAAACCATGAATCAAAGCTAAGAATCCCTTTTTCTTAGTTCCAAATGACTACCATTAATGACTACTCTAATTCTCTACTTGATTACTAATCTAATTGAATCCTCGTGAAGAGAGAGCACTCTCTTTTATACATGAGGGCCTTGAAGATAATATAACCATCTCATAATTACAGATCCACTATTCTCTCAACCTATTTCCCATTATTACAAAATATAATCCCTTCAAATCCTCACACATATCTCTCATATATCTTGGATAAGAGATGCCAACCAAATCTCCATGATGTTCTCCTTGAATTATCTCCTCAAATCTTGAAATGGTGGAGGAAGTATTCGAGAAGTCCTTTTGAATTAATCCTTCACATATTCCTACACATTACAAATCTCACACATTTTTGAGATATATATGAAAGGATGTCATTTTTCTAATATTTAATCACAAATTCCCTTTTTAATACTAAAATAAATAAAGTGGAAAATAATAAGGTGAAACCCAAGTATATTTATGAAATGATTTCGTGAAAGGTTAATGGGGCGATGAAATGTGAATAATGATGAAGGGAAAGGTGGATGAAAATAGGACATTTCTGAGCCCCAACACTTAATCCCTAGAGAATTTTCATGGATGGCATATGGAGTGAGTTATCATGGTAAGAAATTAGATACAAATCAAAATTAACATGCCAATAAAAAAATACACACTGGCAGCTGCAATCACGATTGAGCATTAAATTAATTTGATGGTATATCACAAGTGTCAACATCTTTCCAATGTCTTGGCATTTGTATTAAAAACTTTTTAAACTTATTGTCTTGAAATTTTTACTAAAAACTCCTCTAAAATATTATTGATATTGGAATGTGTACAAAAAAATATTCTAAAATGTTGCTTTGAAAACAATAATTGTTTTGTTTTTAGTATTTTTTAAAATAACAACCTTAAGTAATATCTTTTTAAAATAAAATGACCTGGACAAGTAACTTTTATGTCATGAATATTACTACCAAACTGAAGTCTCTCAATACTAACGAACAAAATCACTCGTTCAAAACACTGGATTCTGTGAAAACATAAACAAGCGCAAAAAGTCTTCAGAGACTCTGCTTAGAATGCTAGATAGAAAAAAGAAGTATGTCTTTGGATGTGGAGACTTTGATTGATATTGATTCTCTCTACGAAGGAATAGATTTGAATATAAGTATTAGTAGAGCCAAAGTTGAGGAGCTCAATGCTGATTTGTTCGAAAAGTGCATGCAAATCATGAAGTAATGTGGGAAAGATATCAAGATGAGAAAAGAGAAAATTGACAAAATTGTATTGGTAGGAGGCTCCACCCACATTCCAAAGTTGTAGGAAATACTCCAAAAATTCTTCGACAGAAAGAAACTCTACAAAAATATAAATCTCGAAGAAGATGTTGCATACAATGCTGCAATTCAGGAGACAACCTTGAACAATGAAGGCATCCACTTAGTTCTTCTGGACATGACACCTTTGAGTTTGGTGGTCGCTTAAGAAAAAACGAGATAGAGAGAACAATGTTTGATGCAAGAGATTCTGGCAGGATGATGGAGAGGCCAAGAGGAAGCATTATATTTCCAAGAACAACTTACATGATTATATTTATAACATGAGAGAAATAGTGGAAGAAGTCGAAGCCAAGTGAACGATGGAAATCAAATTGTCAGGACTGTGTATACAGTCTATAGATTCATACTCGAAGCGCGGGTTCGAGATACAATGCAGATTGTAGAATATAGGGTGCAGTTGCCTTAAAATTTAATACCCAAATCCCTTATCATCATGGAATGTCAACCTTGCATTAAATGGAGAGATTTGAATGTTGAATCACTAAGAAAACTTAATGTTCATGTCTAAATTAACATAACCCAGAACCTCACTGTAACCAACACATTTGCAATAAAACTCTAAAGTTTATATCCAATAACAATCTAGATAAAAAATATTTAATTAATTATTTAATTAAAAAAATGTCAACTATTTTGTAAAAATTCGGAAAAAATACAAATTTTTAAAAGTCAAACTAAACTAATAGCTAAACTAGTAGTGAGTCAACCCATGAGCGATTGCTATAGTCCCTCAGGTAGAGACTAACCGGTGATCCTCAACAAGACTGATTACTTGCTCACATACATGTTAATGGGATGTGTACGTGCATTTATTTACACTGAGTGGATTGCACTGTAGTTACACAATTGACATCCATCCATTTTCTATTACAAAATAAATGTCGGTAGAAAAGAAACTTATATATATACATTTTTTTTTCAATAAGGAAAAAAACTTATATTAGAAAATATAATATTTCTGTTACATATGTTCGTACAGTTGTACATTACAACAAGTCTCAAAAATTCTATCCACTTGTACAGAAAAATATATCTCTCTGCTCACTTTACATACATATAATCTCATAAACTATTGCCTAAAAAGGTTGACAACAATTGCTCAGATAAAACAACCTCATATCAAAAAAACAAAAAATAATTGTATGTCTTCAGTCCATGTTCTATAAGAAGTTATCTAACTTCTAATTTATCATAATTTTCATAGTGTCCTTCATTCCGGATGCAAAATATATACTATCCTCTGCTAGTAGAAGATCTTCTTTTGACAGCAAGTCGGCTTCCTTATTATATGCCCTGTAGATATGTTAAGCTTTTAGTTGTGTAAATCTCTCGCTCAACACTCGAATTCTAGACATCCAAGGCTGAAGAGAGATCACCTAAAGATTGTTTTCATTAGTAAACCAATCTATTATAATCTTTGAGTCACCTACCAGCTGTAATCG
>SNQJ01S0067961.1:66966-78052 GCA_010110895.2 Picea sitchensis
CCTCTGTGTTGGACCTCTACATATCCACGCACCTCTGAAAACCCTGATCCGTGAAGCCTACATGTGTTTTTTTATTGTGAAACTCGACACATCCTGGATATGGCCTGAATCGTGCTATGTCTTATTGTGGATTGTTGTCGTTTTTGGATGTCCATACCCAATTTCCTGTTGTTGTTGTCACCCGTGAGTTAACTAAATGTTTTTGTTGTTGTTATTATCCTTACCTTGCAGGAATTGAGTTGAAACTAGTTGAAGAAGTGGGTTGTCAGACCCGTGATAGAAGAGGCAGGTGTTTAGGCCTGTGAGCAACTCTCTCCATGTGAGAGAGTTTGTTGGGCAGTGGTTTTCTTCTAGAGAGAGTCCAATACCAGCTACGGAGCTCTGAGACTTCCGGTCTGACTTGTTGTTGAAGCCCAAGGCAATGGAGGTGAAGCATCCGATGGAATATGTGGTAGTGAAGGTGTATACTCCTAGGGTGGGACAGGCATGTGGGGAATGAGAGTTCGTGAGTAGTGGGCATAAGAAGGCTCCTGGAGAGAATCCTTCCAGATGCATTGTGCAGTTTCCTGTAACCTCAGCCTAGTCTAGGATTCCTTTGTCCTGGGTGGAGCTTAGTGCCAGCTCGGGGGTGATCGACTGCTGAGCGTGATGAGCAGCGTGGTCTACGGCTAGGAGGTTCATGGAAGGTCTTCACGTAGTTGGTGGTGTTACTCCATTTGAAAAGATAAGTATCAGTCTGTGCTTAATTTATATGTTATGCATGTTTGTGCTATTGATGCTTGAATGTTATCATGTGTTCCATTGCATGTGGATTTATTGTTAATCTTTTTTGAATCTGAATGGTAACAATAACCTTGTGTTATGTGTTTAATTTCGATTAAAATGCATGTTATATATATATGTGTGTGTGTGTATGTGTGAATGTTTCGCAGTGGTGGCATTGCCCGGCCTATTGGTGGTTGGGGATGTTACATTTTGGTATCAGAGCTAAGTAAAGCATCTGAGTAGTGGCATTGCCCGGCCTGTTGGTGGTTAGGGATGTTACAATATATATATTCAATGTGGAGAAGTTACCACCACTCGCTGACTGGCCAAGCTAATATGAAAATAAATACCATTCAATACTACTAGTTGGCTGACCAAGCTAGTATGAAAATAAATATCATTCGGTTTGACTAAATAGTACCACTGGCTGGCTGACGAAGCCAGGCCAACAAATAACAAGGAATTTATTTGGTTTGTTTTACCAATCTCCATTTAATATTATTTGAAGGAATTCTTTGAAATCTCCATCTTCCATATCAATCTGCTTTGAATTTGGAAGAGAAGAATTGTTTCCATTTTCATGAACGATGGTGTCTTTTATCTTTCCTACTACTTCACTTATTGTTGGTCTTCCTGCAGGATGGTCTTGCTTCAACACATGTAAGCACTAATTTGTTGATAATATAGATGATGGATTCCATGTACCCAACCTCTTATCTACGATTACTTCTATTCCGCTAGGATTTAACCTCTTATCTACGATTTCCTCTATTTCGTCGGGATTTTTGTCCCTCTCCACATAAGATGTCACCTTTCAAATACGCCCAAATAAATGCACTTGGAAATGATGATGATGAATGGAATTAATCTTAAAAATGATGATGATTGAAATTAATAGGTTAGTTTTAATGTTTAATTTTTATAATTGGAAATATTAAAAAGTGAATTTTAATTCAATTTTCATAATTTTGCTGAGTTAATAAAAAATATAGTTTATACATAAGATATTTTAAGAGTTTTTATTTTTTATTTTTCACTTTCTTAATATTATAAAAATGATATTTCATTGAATTATATTATTATTATTTTGATTTGGTTGTGAATGGTTTTAATTATATAATTGTTTATCTCTTGTGAAAGAGGAAATTGTTAAGGCTAGCTTATGGGGAGGCCATATGCCAAAAGTTATTTGTTGTGAGTGTGTGGAGGCAAACATTGGGCATGTGGTCAATGCATGCATTCAAATTCAAGTGATTTTTCTCAATACGATGGGAACCCAAGGGTGGTAGGTGTAAGGGGATCATCTTTGATCATGAAGGAAAACTTGAAACAAATTTTGAGTTGGGATTAGGTGAAACTTCTAATAACCAAGCTAAGGTATTGACTCTATTTCAAGATCTTAGGACACTTAATTCTTTAAGGATGAGGAACCTTTTGGTTATAAGAGACTCAAGAATCATTATAAGACATATGCGACACTCTTCAACCTCAAAGGAATACAACATAACAGGACTTATCTTTGGAATTCAATAAGAAGCAAAGAGGGCTGAGTTGGTTGAATTCTTCCATGTGTTAAGGGAACACAACAAACAAGTAGAGCATTTTGCTAATGAAGCAACATGTTCTACTTTAAGCAATGATAATCATTGATTAAGGTTACAATGATGACCACAAGGAAATACAAGTGATGCACTACATTCATATTGAAGAGATGGGCATTAACACCACCTAAATTTTGTGTACCTTCGCACATATCCTCCTTGATGACAATTCACGCTCTTAAATGGAGAGGAATGAAGTTGGTTTGGCAAGGTGGGTTTATTATGGTTCAAAACCTAATTTGTCTTCATTGGTCTGTTTTAGGAGAAGAGAAGACCATGGATTTCGTAGCTCAACCCTCTCCTATGTTGTTAGAATTTTTGGGTTATTCCTTCTGAGGATATAGGATTTAGTAGATTTGTTGTTGGGTCTCTCTTTTTGAACTATTGGAATCACCAAGCTATCATTTAATCTGGGCATTCTTTCTGGGGATGCAAGCATTAGTAGATTTGCAATCCAGTCTCTCTCTTTTTGGACTATTGGAATCACAGAGCTATCATCTCAAGTCCGAGCAATTAGAATTCCTCTCCAGGTTTGAACCGATGTTGGTTTAATCGCACTTTCAAAAAAAAATTGGAAGGAAAAAATGATGGCATAACACAACTACTCCGAACATTGTTTCTTTTGTGAAGCCTTAGAGATAAGATGTAAGATTTCGTTCAACAATTTCTTTTGTTCTTTGTTGTCCTCCAATCTGGCATTTTCCCTTTTCGAGCTCGCTTTGTCGATCATCATCTTTTTTATCCATGCCAACTCCACCATTTTGTGGTAGAGTGTTTCCCTGGGTTGCGTGGCTTCCGGGTCTGTTATCCAGATCGCTTCCTAAGTCAAAGCTTCCCATGCTTTTCCCTTGCAGTTTTCTTTGGTTTCCTTTTCCCACTGGGTGATGGTCGCTTTTCCTTTCGGTGCAACCAGAGTATGAAAGGTGGCCTCTACGTCTTTTGCCTCTTGCTCCATCCTTGAAACCCACCGAGGATTGTTCGGAGTTTCCTTCCCTAGGGGGTTTCTTTTACTATGTGTTCGCTTCATTCGCACCATCCTGTCTGGTCTATGGCAACTCCTTTGTTGGATTTTCAACATGTTCCTGTCTACACAGGGGTTCCTCCTTTCCCTGTCCTTGTATCTGTGATAGCCCCTACATTTTCGCTCTGCCTGTTTGCATCTATTTCTATTGTTTCTTCTCTTATGGAAGCGAGACTAATCTAATCTAATGTTTAAGCTATGAATGAAATTGAATCATTAATCTATTGCAAGAAATTGAAACACACGACTTGGAATTGAAGTTAATCTAGGAATGAGAAATTGCGCAAATGAAATTAATGTAGGAATGGGAAATTGCGTAAATGGAATTAATCTAGAAATGGAGAAGTACATGAAGGAAAAGCAAATACGACATGTGAAGATTTGAATGACGCAACAACATATGAGAGCTCCCACCAATGAACCAATCTTATATTACAATAATCAAATCAATCTTCATAAGAGAATAATGAAAGCATGAAAACCAAAACCATGAATCAAAGCTAAGAATCCATTTTTTTCAAATCCAAATGACTACCATTAATGACTACTCTAATTCTCTACTTGATTACTACTCTAATTGAATCCTCATGAAGAGAGAGCACTCTCTTTTATACATGAGGGACTTGAAGATAAGATAACCATCTCATAATTATAGATCTACTATTCTCTCAACCTATTTCCCATTATTACAAAATATAATCCCTTCAAATCCTCACACATATCTCTCATATATCTTGGATAAGATATGCCAACCAAATCTCCATGATGTTCTCCTTGAATTATCTCCTCAAATATTGAAATGGTGGAGGAAGTATTCAAGAAGTCCTTTTGAATTAATCCTTCACATATTCCTACACATTACAAGGCTCACACATTTTTGAGATATATATGAAAACAAGTCAATTTTCTAATATTTAATCACAAATTCCCTTTTTAATACGAAAATGAATAAAGTGGAAAATAATAAGGTGAAACCCAAGTATATTTATGAAATGATATCGTGAAAGGTTAATGGGGCGATGAAATGTGAAGAATGATGAAAGGAAAGGTGGATGAAAATAGGACATTTATGAGCCCCAACATACCCCCCAACTTAACTTGTTGCATGTCCTCATGCAACCATGCATGGATCTTCTCAAGAAATTTTGGCATCTGAAAGTTGGCTTTGAGTGATGATAATGAATGTTTCCAAGATGGGATTTACATGAGTAACAACTAACATTTTTCTTATGGTTGGTTCTTCTGTGACAACCATGAATATAAAGAATGTTGGTTCTTGTGTTAACAACATTCATTTCCTTATTTGTTCTCTTGCTGTTATGATAATAATTTACCCATATTCTTACTAGAAAATATATGTTATCAATGTGCATAAGGAAACATCATTGAGTATAAGAAATCCCTTTTTCATATTTGTGAATCATGCCAATATGTATATCAATGCTTATGAATCAAAGTGAAACATAGTATCATTGGAAAAGAAATGTCCATAACTGGTAAATGAGACAAAAAAAATGGAATGATGGTAGTGGAAAAATGGAGTGATGCTAGTGAATAAAGTCCCCTACCCCCCAACTGAACTGGTTGCATGTCCTCATGCAACGTGGTATAAGTCGTAGAAGTGAAAAGGAAAGGGAACTTGGTGAGGGAATTTTTCAAATTATTCATTGCTAGTAGTTGAGGAATTACATGATTAAAGTTTAGAAAAAAGCATACCTCCACTTACCCAAAATGTTGATGAACTATGCAATAGGAATATGGTTGATGCGGCTACTAGAGCATGGAATATTTCACTGCTGCAGGATCATATGGAAAGTGACTATTGTTGTAGATGTGGCTGTTGTCTGTTGGATCAGAGAATGTGAAGTGGAGGAATCTGAATTGTTGTTGAATGAATCATGGAAAAGAGAAAGTATGAAAGTGGAACGGTGATACTCTCATATGGCTAAAGTCATGCTGTTGTAACTACTAATAGAGTCATGAAAAGTGTATAGTCTTCACTTGCTGCTAAACCTGATGGTACAATTCTAATCATGCGAATGAATGTGTCGATGTCGAGCATGAAAATAAGTCATTGGATTACCGACCAATGATGAATTTCGTTAACCAATGCGAGGAAAATCACCATTGATGTCAATGAGTGACAAGGTACCCGAGTACATATTGTGAAGTGTGAATGAATGAGCTGATGTTGAGCCACTTGGAAGATGACGATCAAGGGACATTGATGTATTCCCATGATTGTCAGCGAGACAACTTTCCATTAAGGCATGCAAGCCTCCAGGTACTCAAAATGGACTCTAGTCTATATCCCAGATAAGGTGTTGAGGTCGATGGGGCAAGACTTTTTGAAAGGTGGGCCTTAAGGAATCCCACATCAATCAATGTGAGTTTTGATAGAAAGAGTGGTAGGACTATAAATGAAAATATCTCAGTAGTAACAGTGTGTATGGCAAGGCAATGTAGTCATGGAAACGGAGCTGGATAGTTTTATTGACAAGGAAAATTGAACTGAAAAAGATAAAGAGATGTATGCAACTCGGAAAGATAGGCGTGTGCAAAGTCATGAAGGATAATTCAATGGAAGATGGGCTTCAACACAGGGATGACCAATCTGTTTTGAAGGAGAAATGGAGGAAGACATTCATGATGCAAATGGGTTTATGAAAAGGTTTATGTGTAACAACAAACGTCATGATGTTTATGATGAGTAACAACTCCTTCAAGCAATCAAGAAAGCATGTTTTCTTTTTTTTAAGTTTTTGTGATTTTTGAAAATCACTTCAGCAACAAAATGTGATCGGTCGCGCTCCTGAAAAAACTTAGTACAAATCCTGCATGAAAACTTGTGAGATGTTCGAAAATATAACATGCAGAAAGAAGGACAAATGCGACAAAATGTGTTTTATACCTCTTGTCATGGTCGTTGCGCACACATTTGTTTCATTGTTGATTTCTTTCTTAGTGTAAAATTGCAAAAATATGTGTTCATATTGTTTTCAAGAATTTATAAAAAGGTCCATTTGCAATTTATTTGTCTTTGTTTGGTTTTATTTTTATAATTTGTTTCTAATTTTTATTTTTAATCTTCATTTTATTTATATTTTATTTTATTTTATTTTATTATGTCTTGACCTAATTTTATTACTATATACATTGTCTCGGACTAATTTTATTACTATATACATATTATTATTATTATTATTATATATGAGCATATATATATATATATATATATATATATATATATATATATATATATATATATATATATAAAATAAACAAAAAGAAATAAAAACAATATGTTTTTTATATATATATATAAATAAATTGTTTATATTAAAGAAACATTTTTTTTTTTTTTGTTATTGTAATTGTTTTATAATAAAACAAACTTAATAATAAAAACAAAAATAATAAAACAAAACAAACAATGCATGTTAACTTTCATATACCTGTAGTGCAGGCCACCATGAATGTTCCAGAAGTTTTTGTCACTGGAGGGCACAACATTGTAAGTTTGGTATTTACTGTCAATTTGCCAAAGTTCTTTGCACAACCACGGATCCAATCAATTCGAAGACAGTGATGGAAGGATAGTTTTGTACTCTGATAACCTGAAGACTATTTGACCTTGGCAGAATGACAATCAGGCAAACTAAAGTATCCAGTTTCCTGAAGAAGTAAAATATTGCGTGTGGAAACAAGTAGAGTGTTGAAGATCCTGAAGTTAGATATGATCTCCACAATTAGTGATAATCTTCACTACATAGCTAGAAGTAGCAGAGAACAATCGTGATCTCTGCACAGGTGACGAGAAGGATAACAAAGACTATGAACAAGAACCCAAAGATGTAGTAGAACTGATTCAGCCATATAGAAGTCAGGATGAAAAACAACACCAAATAACAATATGCCACCAATGATTACAGAGAAAATAGGCTACATGTACCAAGCCTGTTTTGGAATTTTCCTGGGAGTTTTGCTTATTTTCACTGGATCTTCAATTGTAGGTTTCTTCTAGCCAAAGTAGCTACCAATAAAAACCAAGGGCACGAAAATTCCAAACCATAAAAAGACTAAAGAAAACATGGTCCAAAAAGGTACAACACTAGAAGATTTATCACCCCAGATCAATGCATTTAATACAAAGAAAATGTAGAAAAAAATTCTAAGAAACATGAAAGTAGTCTTTAGTGTGTTTTTCTTCCATTCTGAGCCCTTAAACATATTATATAACCGAGTAGAAGAGTAACCAACGAACAAACCCATGAACACCCACAATAGAACCATAGTTGTCATCAACCCACCACGGTTGGAAGGAGAAAGAAAACCAAGCATAGCAAATATCATCGTGACAAGTGTCATTCCAAAAACAAATGAACACCAGTTCCCACATACACACACAACAAGCTAGAATGAGTAGGGGACCTGAACACATCTCCATGTACTGCGTGGCAAATTGACGCTGGAATATTTAAAGGCACAATATGTAAATGGTCAATCACTTGTGATCGTAGAGGGAATGCAGATAGGGAGGAACGTAGACTTCCACTCTCAGTTCTGTGGGGAATGGCTTGGCAGAAAGATTATAAATCTGATGGGGATTGCTCCCGGCTACTAAAACCTGCCCGTCGAGCAGCATAAGAGTAGTGGAATGATACATTCTTGAGATTGTAGCCAAAGACATATTTTTAAACCTCTTCCCAATTGCTTCGGTGGGCGTGTAGAGGAGCGTAGAAAATGCAGGCTCCTGCCTATCTTCCCAGCTGACAGTGCCATTTTTTGCCCCGTTGATGATGAGAATATTTCCGATGGGGAGAATGAGCATGTCGCCCATTACTCTTGGGCTGGGAATGTATTCCATTTTCCATTGTGGTTGCTGAGATGTGATCTCCATTCTCCCACAGCTCTTCAAGGCCTCTATGTGGGCTCCTCCGCAGATGAGAATCTCCACCTTCTTGAAATCATTAATTCCAATCGTTCATTATATTCCATGGATAGTTTAATTGTGGAGAATGAACGAATAGCTTTTGCTATTTGATCACCTCACCAACACAACACACTTTTTATAGATAGAACATCAGTGAGACAGATTCAGACATTTTAAGTTGGTTGGCCTCTAATTGATGAAGCAGATCCATTCGGTCTTGCTGGGAACATCTCCATTGACAATGGTTACCCATTTGGACACCTAGCTAGCAAGATTGAGCTGAACAATAAATGTGACTAGGCAAGCATTCATATCTTCCACATTCTGAATAACCCATCCAGATTGCATGATACTTCCTCTTGAAGTGGCCGACTGCTCCATTTTCAGACTGGTTTTTGCTACACAACTCAGATACGAATTTGTAATTGATTTTTGCATAGATTGAGATCCGTGATATACTTTTGGAAATATCGTCATGGAAGCTCTTTGTAACTTCCTATATGCCTAATTTGGTGCCCCTGTAAGTGGATCTGCATGCCCTCGTGGAAAACTCGTAACCCATTCCAATCGCAATCCATGCATTTCGTTATAAATACACTCAAAATTTATTGTTAGCATATCGTTTTCAATTTTTGGGAGTGCGACAAACCTGATATAGCGTGACGGTTTGGAAATAATATCGCCGATACGGGAGAAGATTGTTGCAAATCATTAATACAATCAAATCGGATAATCAAAATTTTATTGTTCAGTTGAATAAGAAAAAAAACTGATAATCGAAGCTTGATCTTCAATGTCGTGTATATACACTAGCAGACTCTACTGATTTCTCTATTTTCTAAAACAATAAAATTTAATGCGACTCACTTTGATTCCACAAAGATCTCTGAGTTAAATTCATGAGGCGAAATAAGCAATCAATCGTTTGCACTCCGTCAAAACTAGTAACACCTTTGCGCAACAGAATATATGTAACAAGCCAATGAAGACATTGTCCAGAGTTGGCATCTGTAATATAGCCTATGCGAGTTACAGTATATTGAATGGGCATGTCTATAAATTTTAAAGTGGAGAGGAGCAGTCAAATTATTGATGGGCAGAAAAATAGAACCTCGCAAGTTGTTTATTTGTTCGATCGATCTTATGTGATGGTTTCTGCGCATTGAAAATTCATGATATTTTATTTGTTTGCAGGGTTATTTCCATGCATCTACAGGATAAGGGTCTAGAGCAAAAAATAGCACGCAAACCAAAAATAAACCAGGTTGAAGTCTAACGAGAAGAGTGTCGTTATGAAGTTGTTTCAACTGTTGTTTCAGCTTGGATTTTCTACGCAACTCTTATCTTGTATGGATTGCAAATAAAAACTATTTTACAAGCTTATTAAAAATCTATGAGCAAATGGAAGACGAAAAAATAGATTAGGAAAAAAAATTTGTTTCGTCAATTAATTGATATTCCTGAAATCAACCAATCATTCATCCTACTTTCTAATCCTCATGATCACACAAAGTGCGGAGGAGAGCATACTTATTCTAGCAAAAATAAAAACTTGAAAATAAAACCCTACCTACACTACTCTAATTAGAAATGAGAGAGTAGTTATGTATAATCAAACAACCAATGTAGCCATGCACACAACAATAATAAAAACATGTTATCTTTCAATTTCGCAATTGACAGTCGGGAATATGTATGGACGTGCGAAATTAGCTGCTGAAGTTCTAAATTAACAAAATAAGAAGAAAAACTAAGTGGAGCTAACCTAGTACTTGCTTGAAACCAGCATTCGATCAGGCTTTCGTAGGCATAATTTTTCTTACTCAGATCATACTGTGGCTCCTCGATTTCCTCATCAACCTCTTGCGCGCCTAATGGTTCTTCATATGTTGATTCTTTGTTTGCCTGAGGAGGAGTGAATAAGATTTCGGTTGCTGTCAAGATCTCCTCTTCTAGAGAAGAGGAGACCCCGAATTTTGCTAGGATCTGAGTGAGTTGTTCCAAGCTTAAATTCATTGTTAAATCATGTTAAAAAAGGGATTCTTATAGCACCCAAATCAAAATGAAAAACTTAAAAAACACTCTTGCTAAAACATAAAAAAATTACTCTTCACAGTTGCGGAAATTAAACGCTCTTGATAGTTGGTCAAGGAGAACATGAGCAGTCTCCATTCAAGTAGCTGCTATGACCCCTTACCAACACATGTAGATCACACTTGCATAAATTAAACACTCTTGCATAAATTGAAATTTGCAGGAATTGAAACACTCTTTGCAGAAATTAAAATTACTCTTGCGGAAATTGAAATTACTTTTACCTAGTTGGCAGGGAGAACATGAGGAGTATCCACTCAAGTATCTTCTATGACCCCTTACCAACACATATATATCACACTTGCATGAATTTAAATGAAAAATAAGTTAATACCTCAATCCATCGTGCTTCCCCGGCAACGAAGCCAAAATGTTGGGCTCTAAAGATGTCCTAAAATATAACCTCTATGCATCATCCAAAGGTAGGCGTTGGCACACACATTTTACTTGTTGCCTACGTAGGTTCTTACCTTTCATTTTCAATACCCGTCTTCCAGAGATGCAACCCCTGCAAAGGGACAACAATCGTAACAAAAGGAACGACAGTTGTTCCGTTCAAATGAACAACACTACCTGCAAAAGGAACAACAATCGTAACAAGGGAATGATAGTCATTATATTGGGCCAAACTGATTTTGTATTAATTGAGTTGTAGTACTTGCCCAACTATCT
>SNQJ01S0067961.1:81511-105799 GCA_010110895.2 Picea sitchensis
AGGGGCTAAGTTGGGGGGGCTTACCTCTAAAGGGATAATAATTTATTATTATTCCTAAAGACTAAGGTGGACAATTGATGAATGTTGTCCTAAGTTCCTGGAAAAGAGACGTATACTAAGTGGAGTGTATGTAGCTCTAGGAAGATAGGTGTCGACCTAGGCGCATGCAGTTAAAGTTGTAGAATTCAACCGTGTTGGGGGTTCGCTCTTCCATTCTGTCATCCTCCGCCTAATTTCGCTGGGATCTGGGGCGTCTGAACCATTTTTCCTCTGTGTCTGCATCTGCATAACCGCACACAGTGAAGGAAACCCTCACGGGAAGGTTGTTTGTCCTACCCATTCTTCCATCCTCCACCTGAGTTTGTGGGGGATGCCTGTTTGAACCCATTTTTCCTCTGCACTGGACCTCTGCATAGCCACGCACCTCTGAAAACCCTAATCCGTGAAGCCGACCTGTGTCGTTTTATTGTGAAGCCAAACACATCCTAGATATGGCTTGAACCGTGCTATGTCTTAGTATGGACTGTTGTCATTTTTGGATGTTCATACCCAATTTCCTGTTACTGCTGTCACCCGTGAGTTAACTGAATGTTGTTGTTGTGTTGTTATCCTTACCTTGCGGGAATTGAGTTGAAACTAGTTGAAGAAGCAGGTTGTCAGACCCGTGGTAGAAGAGACAGGTTGTCGGGCCTGTGAGCAGCTCTCTCCAGCTGAGAGAGTTTTTTGGGCAGTGGTCTTCTCCTAGAGAGAGTCCAACACCAGTTATGGAGCTCTGAGAATTCCAGTCCGACCTGTTGTTGAAGCCCAAGGCAAGGGAGGTGAAGCATCCGATGGCCTGTGTGATAGTGAAGGTGTATACTCCTGGGGTGGGACATGCATGTGGGGAATGAGAGTTTGTGAGTAGTGGGCGTAAGAAGGTTCCTGGAGAGAATCCTTCCAGTTGCACTATGCAGTTTCCTGTAACCTTAGCCCAGTCTAGGATTCCCTTGCCCTAGGTGGAGCTTAGTCCCAGCTCGAGGGTGACCGATTGCTGAGCGTGATGAGCAGCGTGGTTTACGGCTGGGAGGTTCGTGGAAGGTCTGCACGTAGTTGGTGGTGTTACTCTAGTTGAAAAGATAAGTATCAATCTGTGCTTAATTTATATGTTATGCATGTTTGTGCTATTGATGCTTGAATGTTTTCATGTGTTCCATTGCATGTGGATTTACTGTTAATTTTGTTTGAATCTGAATGGTAACAATAACCCTATGTTATGTGTTTAATTTCGATTAAAATGCATGTTATATATATATGTGTGTGTGTGAATGTTTCGCAGTGGTGGCATTGCCTGCCTTGTTGGTGGTTGGGGATGTTACATTTTGGTATCAAAGCTAAGTAAAGCATCTGAGTAGTGGTATTGCCCAGCCTGTTGGTGGCTAGGGATGTTACATTTTGGTATCAGAGCTAAGTAAAGCATCTGAGTAGTGGTATTGCCCGGCCTGTTGGTGGCTGGGGATGTTACAATATATATATTCAATGTGGAGAAGTTACCACCACTCGCTGATTGGCCAAGCTAATATGAAAATAAATATCATTCAATACTACTAGCTAGATGACCAAGCTAGTATGAAAATAAATATCGTTCGGTTTGATTGCATAGTACCACTGGCTGGCTGACGAAGCCAGGCTAACAAATAACAAGGAATTTATTTGGTTTGTTTTACCAATCTCCATTTAATATTATTTGAAGGAATTCTTTGAAATCTCCATCTTCCATATCAATCCGCTTTGAATTTGGAAGAGAATATCTGTTTCCATTTTCATGAACGATGGCGTCTTTTATCTTTCCTACTACTTCACTTATTGTTGGTCTTCCTACAGGATGGTCTTGTTTCAACACATGTAAGCACTAATTTGTTGATAATACAGATGATGGATTCCATGTACCCAACCTCTTATCTACGATTTCTTCTAGTCCGCCAGGATTAAACCTCTTATCTATGATTTCCTCTATTTCGTCAGGATTTTTGTCCCTCTCCACATAAGATGTCACCTTTCAAATACGCCCAAATAAATGCACTTGAAAATGATGATGATGATTGGAATTAATCTTCAAAATGATGATGATTGAAATTAATAGGTTAGTTTTAATGTTTAATTTTTATATTTGGAAATATTAAAAAGTGAATTTTAATTCAATTTTCATAATTTTGATGAGTTAATAAAAAATAAAGTTTATACATAAGATATTTTAAGAGAGTTTTTATTTTTTATTTTTCACTTTCTTAATATTATAAAAATGATATTTCATTGAATTATATTATTATTATTTTGATTTGGTTGTGAATGGTTTGAATTATATAATTGTTTATCTCTTGTGAAAGAGGAAATTCTTGAGGCTAGCTTATCGGGAGGCCATATGCCAAAAGTTATTTGTTGTGAGTGTATGGAGACAAACATTGGGCATGTGGTCAATGCATGTATCCAAATTCAAGTGATTTTTCTCAATACGACGGGAACTCAAGGGTGGTAGGCGTAAGGGGATCGTCTTTGATCATGAAGGAAAACTTGAAACAAATTTTGAGTTGGGATTAGGTGAAACTTCTAATAACCAAGCTAAGGTATTGACTCTATTTCAAGATCTTAGGACACTTAATGCTTTAAGGATGAGGAACCTTTTGGTTATAAGAGACTCGAGAATCATTATAAGACATATGTGACACTCCTCAACCTCAAAGGACTACAACATAACAAGACTTATCTTTGGAATTCAATAAGAAGCAAAGAGGGTTGAGTTGGTTGAATTCTTCCATGTGTTAAGGGAACACAACAAACAAGTAGAGCATTTTGCTAATGAAGCAACATGTTCTAATTTAAGCAATGATAATCATCGATTAAGGTTACAATGATGACCAGAAGGCAATACAAGTGATGCACTACATTCATATTGAAGAGATGGGCAATAAAACCACCTAAATTTTGTGCACCTTCGCACATATCCTCCTCGATGACAATTCACGCTCTTAAATGGAGAGGAATGAAGTTGGTTTGGCAAGGTGGGTTTATTATGGTTCACAACCTAATTTGTTTTCATTGGTCTGTTTTAGGAGAAGAGAAGACCATGGATTTCGTAGCTCAACCCTCTCCTATGTTGTGGGAATTTTTGGGTTATTCCTTCTGAGGATATAGGCTTTAGTAGATTTGTTGTTGGGTCTCTCTTTTTGAACTATTGAAATCACCAAGATATCATTTAATCTGGGTATTCTTTCCGGGGCTGCAATCATTAGTAGATTTGCAATCCAGTCTCTCTCTTTTTGGACTATTGGATTCACAGAGCTATCATCTCAAGTGCGAGCAATTAGAATTCCTCTCCAGGTTTGAACCGATGTTGGTTTAAGCGCACTTTCAAACAAAGTTTGGAAGAACAAAATGATGGCATAACACAACTACTCCGAACATTGTTTCTTTTGTAAAGCCTTGGAGATAAGATGAATTTTGAAAAGGCACAATAAGCTTCATTGATAATTAGGTAACACTTTCTCATTTAAATAACAAATTGTGTAACCAAGATAAACATCAAAATTTAGGACATGCAAAGCTATTAGAGATTGTGATTCAATAGAAAAAAAAAATCAAGAAATTGGAAGAAGATTGTGGTGTGCTTTATCAATTAATCCCAAGGATATCTAGAATTACTCAATCAAGCGTCACATCAACATCTAAATATGTCAATTGAGTATGTTCTTATTATGGCAAGAGGTGAAAAAACCTATGAACCAAGAGCCAAAGCAATCAATAAAAGTCATGGAAGAAGCCCACATTAGAATACTTTTCTTTGATTGCAAATTAATCTAATTTATATTATAAAACATTTATTTTATTTTAAGTCAATATTATAAAAATTATACCAATAGTTCTTTTTTTTCATGCTTTGATTTGAATTTTGGATAATCTTTAAAAAAAATTCTTCCAAAATGTTATTTTTTTTTTATATTATTTATGGTAAGATGCTCCTATAAAAAAATTTTAACAAAATTATTAATTTAAAAAATATATAAAAATGAAAAAAACAAATTGAAGCCTCTTGAAGTTTCAAATGACCAACTTAGAATATTTTTATGGAGTAGTTTAAATATTAAACTTTGAGAAATTAGTATTGCTCATAAACTTGTTAGAAATTTTAAAGAACTCATAAAATTACATATGAGCACAAATTATATATATTAGTTGATGAGATTGTACAAATGAAGTGGAATAAAATAAGAGTTTTTCAAGATGTGAATCCATTTATACATTCAAAACTGTAATTTAAACCACAAAAAATTATGATTGGACCTTACCAAATTTATATAATAATTACCTAAAAAAAATTAAAAAATCTAATAATTAAACTATTTTTTTAAGGCCAACTTCCTATTTTATGGCAAACTTCAATGTCATAGTAGTGCATAGAACAATGAAAAGTACAAGCACTATAAGTTCGACGTGGCTTCATGTCGCCCATATTTTGACTACGATCCATCGAATTCCGTGGAAGAGTTCATATTGATTGTTGAGAAATCACAAGGGGTCGCATGGTTAGTAGACATTGTGGAGCTTAATCACCATAGGCCTAGATCAACATTTCATAGACTTCTCCTTGATCTAGTTTCCCAACTATGCCTCTACCACTACTCATCTCAATGAATTAGAACAACTACTTTCTTCGATACCCGCAAGTTCTCCCTTCCCTCATTCTACACATCCATGTTTGTATCAAACCATTGTTTCTGTGACAACATACAATCAAAACATGATGGGATTGATCTATTGTGTTAAGCAAGTTACTAAGAGATTGGTCGGGATGAGTAAATATTAATTTAAATATTATTATATCAATATTAAAATTAAACTTAATATTTACGCTGAAAGGCGTATACCTATTGGCAATGGGTACAATTAATCATCTTTTAATCTAAAATTCTAATTTGATGGCTAACAATTAAAGATGCTAGAATATTCTTGGTCGTCCTCCCAAATCAATGAATGTGATTTACTCTTCATAATCTCCTTGTATTTTTGAATGCATCCGTTAACCTGTTTACTTTTTAACATTTACCTAATCATATTAAGAAATTACTATAGCACTATATGATTTCCACATTTCAATGATTAACGTTTAACATTACCACGTTTGAATTATTAACCACGAATTTCCTCACCTATCCCTGCGTTTTCCTCAGGCGTTTTAGTGGTCTACGCTTTTCATATGCCTTTCAGCGTTCATCAGTCACAATTTCGACGTTTGCAATTTTTGCAATTGGCCGAGATCACTTGGTATACTCCCCATCAAATTATTGGAGGATAGATTAAATAGCCTGAGAGCCGTGCAACCTTTCAAAGCCTTTGGAATGGACGATATCAAGTTATTCTTATTCAGGAACAGAAGTTTTAAGCGACACAGCCTGCCCAATTCGTTTGGGATTGCGCCAGACAAACTGTTATAAGTGAGATTCAACATGCCAAGAAACGTTTCATATGCCTTTCTGCGAGTTTCATATGCCTTTCAGCGTTCATCAGTCACAATTATGTGACTGTGCTAGTAATATAATACTTATATTGTTATCGACATTTTTATTTATTTATTCATTTTTTTGTTTTTATTTCCTTTTTATATTGTGTTAAGCAAGTTACTAAGAGATTGGCTAGAATGATTAAACATTAATTTAAATATTATTGTATCATTATTAATATTAAACTTAATATTAATATATCATTGCATTTTTTTTTTCTTATTAATTTTTTTTCCCTTTTACTTTAACCTTATTAATTTTAGGTAGATATTATTTTATTTGTTTGGTTTTTTCTATTTATTTAAAAAATATTGTTATTATTTTAAAAAGGTTTTTAATTTATTGATTTACTATTATTTTCTTTACTTTTGAATTATAATGATTAAATATAATATCATACTCAACTTTAACCACCATCATCATTATTTTTTTTGTGAGTGTAAGAGCTTGTATTGCTAAAGGAGGGTTATAATACAAAAGAGGGTGACTCCCTGGTCTGTCAAAAAGGAAATCAGACCATAGGTTCCCGAGTTGTGTTTTCTACAATAAACGAGGGGTATGACTAGACTGCCACCATGGGAAACCAACCCAGTCCTACCCTATCCAGTTTTTGAAAAAATAACCATATCAGACATGAAAGAGAAACAGAGGTTGAGACTAACACTAAACTGACCAGAATGACTTGACAGAAGACTAACTAGACACTAGTCCAAGACAATGATGTGTTTCTTTCCTTCATCTGCCTTGCCCTTGTTCTCCTCCTTCTGAGAGATTGTGCGAGTCTTTCGGATATGTGTTGGCGCTCTGTTTATGTCGCCTAGTGTGATGTCCATGTGATGGACGTAGCGCAAGTAGAGGTGGAATTGAGCAGCATAACACTCTGTCTTGGTTATCTGGTCCTTCTCGATCTTATTTAGTAGTTTGGTAATGGTTTCTAGACTACTGAGGTGACTCAAGATTTCGTTCAGCAGTTTCTTGTGTTCCTTGTTGTCCTCCAGTCTAGAATTTTCCCTTTCTGAGCTCACTTTGTCAATCATCATCTTTGTTATCCATGCCAGCTCCACCATTTTGTGGTAGAGTGTTTCCCTGGGCTGCGTGGCTCCTGGGTCTGTTATCCAGTCCACTTCCTGAGTCAGAGCTTCCCATGCTTTGCCCTTGCATTTTTCATTGATTTACTTTTCCCACTGGGTGATGGTCACTTTTCCTTTTGGTGCAACTAGAGTATGAAAGGTGGCCTCTGCATCTTTTGCCTCTTGCTCCATCCTTGAAACCTGCAGAGGATTGTTCGGAGTTTCCTTCCCTAGGGGGTTTCTTTTGCTGTGCATTCGCTTCATTCGCACCATGTCGTCTGGTCTATGGAAGCTCCTTTGTTGGATTCTCAACATGTTCCTGTCTACATAGGGGTTCCTCCTTTCCCTTCCCTTGTATCTGTGGTAGCCCCTGCAGTTGCGCTCTGCCTGTTTGCATCTATTTATGTTGTTTCTTCTCTTATGGAACTTCCCCTATTGCGACCTCATCCTTCCAATCATGGTCTTCCCGTAGAGGTGAACATTCCTGTCCTTTTTCCCTATCATGGTACATATGATCATGATGACTCGACCATTAACCCTGTGCGGGCCTTTGCCCCTGTTCACTGGATATCCTACGGTTCTACTCCTCGTACCTATCCTTTGGTGTGGAGTATCAATATTGATCTGTGTCAATCCCTCTTGTCTTACGTCATTTGTTGCCTGTTGTTTTCCATCTAAACTTTCCCACGGTCTTTCCCCGCAATTCTTACTGTTTACATGACCTTATTGTCGTACCCTCACCTGTTGTATAATATGATCATGTATTGTAATTGGTGGTTGAGTGTTGGGCAGTCATATCCTTCCTGGGTCTTTCGTGCCTTGCGTTGCCCTCCTCGACATGACCTTCCTTGCTTAAGATGTTGTCACGATATTTTGTCACTAGTTGGATGTAGTCTATTTTGAATTGTCCATTCGGGATGTTGATCCAGGTAGTGTTTAGTTCCGGTCCTTCCTTGATAACCCCCTCGTTGGAAATTATGTCCACTAGACCATTCACTGACCTGCGTACCCAGCGCAACTCCATTGTGTTCATCGTTTGCAGATGCTCCTAGATTTTTTGTAGGGAGTGTGCCAAGTGCCAACCTTTCCCACCTTGGTGCCATTTTGGAGTCTCTTCTCCATGTTGATAACCAGGGTGGAGTCACCTTCCACGATAGTGTTTATCATCCTTTCATGGATTAGAATTTCGAGACCGAGCTCCAGGGCTCCAAATTTTGTTGCGTTGTTGGTTGAATTTCCCATACTCCCAACGTACAGTTGGATTATGTTACCACTAATATCTCTGATTACCCCTCCCATCCATGTCATTCTTGGGTTTCCTTTTGCTGCCCTGTAAATATTCAACTTGAGGAACCCTGCCAAAGGGGGTGTCCATTTGCGCTCTCCTATTTGGAGTTGCGGTGGCCACCCTACCTGTGTGTTATTGCACCTATCTTTTAGGTGAAATCTTCCAGGATGCGGGAGTCCTGGCCTGTGAGTTGTGCTTTTTTAGTCTGGCAGTTGCAGCTCTGCACTATTTCTCATATTTGTGATATTATTGCTTCCTTGAGTTTCCCTTCCGGAAGGCTTTCATTCTTGAATATGCGCTTGTTCCTTTCTTTCCATATTGCCCATATGATCATCCCCAACATGAGATTCCAGCAAAGGATCACCATATAATTTTCTTTGTAACTCTCCTTCCAGTTGTTGATGGTTGCGCTGATGTTACCTCGGGTCCTATTAGACTGGTGAAAGATGGATGCCACCCAATCCCATATCTTTGTTGCTAAGGAGGTGATTTGTTGTCTTCATTAGCTTGACATAGGGGGCATCGTGATGGGCCTATGAAACCCCTTTTCCTTAGGTTTTCCCAGGTTGGAATTCAATTGTGAAGTACTAGCCATTTAAATATTTTGATTTTTGGCCACTGGGGGCTGCCCCAAATCTTTCCCCACTATTGCGCTGGATCTTCTTGGTCCTGGTATGCAATGTAATTCCGAGCTTCTTTTAGGTTGAATTCTCCACCATTTTCCCTGCCCCATCTTAATTGGTCTTCTTCTTCTTAGACTACAATTTTCCTTTTCCCCAATTCCTCCTCCACGTCTTTCATTATTGTTGTGATCCGATCTCTATTTTGTGGATTGAGTTTGTCCCAGATCCTCCATCTGTTGTGATCATTTTCTTGTTTCCAGTAGTGATGGATTTTGATTTTTCCTTGCACAGTCATTTCCTATTGGAGTTCCTCCTTGTCTGGATTTTCTATTCCGGGTTCCTGTTGCCACACATCCTCCCAGAATCTGGTTGTTTTACCATTCCTCACTTCCCAGAAGCTGTTTTTCTAGATCCAGGTTTTGTTGTGCCAGGCTAGATTCCAGATGGTTGATCCATCCCTTGTACTCGTAAGATAAATTTGATCTTGGTTGTTGATGTCTGGGGTGTACTTGGCCTTCCAGAGGTTTTCCCACAGAGATGATTTTTCTTTGACCCATCTCCACCAGAGTTTCACCCCGTAGGATTCGTTGGTTACTTGTGGGTCCTGTAACCCCATGCCTTCTTTGCATTTTGGTTTGCAGACCTTCTCCCAGGCCACCAGGGCCCATTTTTTCTTATTTTTCGCTCCTCGCCATAGGAATTCCCTTTGGATAGCTCTTATTGTTTGTAGTATACCTTTGGGAGAGGGAAACACTGACATCATATAGGTCAGAATTGCTTGCAGAACCGCTTTGGTTAGGATAAGTCTCCCCACTAGGTTGAGGGATCTGTAAGTCTAGTTTTTCACCCTCTCTTGTATTTTGTTGATCACTCCTTCCCACGTTTCCATTTTTCATGCTCTGTTCGTCAAGGGGATTCTCAAGTATTTCGTTGGGAGTATCTTGTGTTCAAACCCCAAAATGTTTTCCAAGTTTCTTTGAATTGTAGGGTTGGTATTGAAGAAGTAGATCGTGGATTTGGAGTAATTGATCTCTACTCACGAGGCTTCCCTGAACTCTTCTAAGATTATTTTATAGGATTTTTCTTCCTTGATCGTGGGTGTGCCATGGAGTAAGGTGTCATCAACAAACTGTTGGTGCGTGGATGTAGGGCAGTTTTCGAAAGGTCTGATGCTTGTTATTTCTCCTGCTGCAGTTGCGCTTTTTATGCTTCTACTGAGTCTTTCCATCATCAGAATGAACAGGAAGGGGGATAGCAGGTCTTCTTATCTGATTCCTCTTGAAGGCCAGAAGGGTTTGGCTGGGGCTCCATTTATTAAGAGCGAGTAACTTGTCGTTGAGACTAAGCTGACAATCCAGTTGATCCAATGTTGTCCGAAGCCAAAGGCTTCTAGAGTATTGACCATATAGTGCCAACTAATTTTGTTATAAGCCTTTGTTAGGTCCAGTTGGATTATCATCCCCCCTCTCCTCTGGACTTTCAGTGTGTGTATCATCTCATGGGCATGGATGATGTTGTCCAAAATTTGTCATCCTTCTATGAAACCCGCCTGTTCTTGTGAAATCAGTGTGGGTAGGAGAGGTTTCAGTCTATTTGCTATGACTTTGGATATTATCTTGTAAACCACATTGCATAAATCTATGGGTCTATAGTGGTCTGGGGTCCTCGCTTCATTTTCTTTAGGGATTAGAGTAATCATTGTGGCAATTAGTGACTTCATAATGGAGGTCGAACGTCTGGAGTCTTCCACCACCCTATAAATTTCATGTTTGACCACTTCCCAGGAGGTTTTGAAGAATTCCACTGTGAAACCATATGGACCTGGGGATTTTCCGTTGGGCATCTCTTGGACCACTTGGTCGATTTCCTCCTTAGCTATGGGTTTGTTTAGATTGATATTTTGTTCCTCGGTAACTAGTCGGGGGATGTGCTGAGCTATCCTTTGTATGGCCTCTGTTCGGTCTTGGTTGGGTTCCTGGGCTATCCCATGGAAGTGATTTACTAGTATATTTTCAATCTCCTTGTGGGATTCTCTCTCAACCCCATCCTGATCCCAAATTTTCAGGATTTTGTTGTGGGTTCTTCTGGCAATGGTTGTTTTATGAAAAAACTTGATATTCCGCTCTCCTTCCTTTAGCCACCTGATTCTGGAATTTTGGCGCCATAGAGTCTCTTCCTACTGGCATCTTGCTTCCCATTCCTAGGTCATTTGGATCTCTTCCGTTTTCTGATCCTTTGTATATCCCTCGTCTATGCATATTTCCCGGAGTTTCCTCATTCTATCTTCAATATGTTTTTTCTCTTGGTTTATGTTTCCAAAAAAATCCTTGTTCCACTCCTTGAGTTTATGTTTGATGTACTTGAGTTTCTTATATAATTTGAACATCCTTGTCCCTTTCTCCAGTTGTTCCTCCCACCACCATTGGTTGATGTTCTCCTTGAAGTTGGGATGTTCAATCCAAAATTTCTCAAATATGAAAGGTCTATTCTTCGGTGTGGTTTGGAAGTTTGCTTCCAATTGGACTTGCCAGTGGTCAGAACCACCCCAGGGAAGGATGATGTAGTCTAAAGTTAATACCCGCATAATGATGGAATATGACACCAAGAATATGTCTAGCCTTGTCACTACCTGATGTTGATTTATCCATTTGTTGTTCTAGTTGAACTGGCCATTACTGGTTCTGATGTCCACCATCTCCATTGTGTCAATGAAAGTTGAAAATTCTTCTGCATATCTATTTATTCTCCTGGTGCCTCCTTTTTTCTACTCAAGTGTCGTGATGATTTTGAGGTCCCCTTCCAGGATCCAGTGGAGGTTGCTGGAATAGGCTTTTAGGTTTTCTAGGTCTAAGATCATTCTTCTCTTTTCCTCCAACATTTGGGGTCCATACACATTAGTACATAGAATCACCTCCATGTTACCTATGATTTGCATGTTAACCGATAGTGTGTGTCTGGTGGCTTCGACTGCTAGTAGATTCATCACTTGTGGGTTCCACAAAGTGAGAATACCTCCTTCCATATGTTGTCCTTCGACAACCAACATCTTGTACTTGCTCCATTTTTTTTTGCCGATTGTTTCCATTCTGTCCGTAGTGCATTTTTTCTCTTGTATGAAACAAAGGTCCAATTGTTCCTTCCTCAGTCTATTTTTAAGGATTCTTTTCTTTCATGGGATGTTTAGGCCTCTTATATTCCATGTTATAATATTCATTTAAACATGTGGTGAGGAGTTGGAAAAGATCTTTTTGATCTTACCTAATTTTATCAACAGAGCTCTTAGTTCCTGTAGGGCTACGTTATTTGATTTCCTGCCTTTCTTACTTCTCATTTTCTTGGGTGAGAGTTGTGGTTATCCCTCGCCTGCTTTGATTCCTAGGTGCCCTATCTCCCCATGCATGCGTTTGAGCCCTCTGGATTTTTCTTCTTCCCTTAGGAGGAAGAGGTATTGGATATGATCTAGTTTGTCTGCTGGTACATTATCTATGCCCTATATTTTCCATTGCTCCAGTATGTTTGGGATATCTATTCCTTCCCTTTCCACGATATCTCTAAGATCGGGATCTTTTGTACCTACTTTGCTTGGTGTCATTTCTGCGTCTTTGTCTGCCTCCTGCATGGGGGTGTTTGCATCTCTGGTTTCTCCATCCATAGGAGTTGTGATATCCCCCTATTCCATCTTATTTCTTGGACTATTTGTGTTCTCATTTGTTGCTTGTTCCCTAGTTTCTTTAGATTTTTCCTTTTCCTTTCCTCCTTCTTCCCCTTTATTGGTATTGCCCCTCTCTTCTAGTCTAGTCCTGGCTTCCAGATTGCTTCCTATTGGGGCTTTACTTGGTTTCTTGTTTTCTCCGTTTCTGTGGTTCGGCTTTATAAACCCATCCTCATCCTACTGTATTTTGGTGTTTTTCGCTTCTTGTTGTTTATTGAGAGGAAATTATCTGATTAGGTTTCCATGTTCATGGAATCTTCTGCATCTGAATGGGATCTTCTTGTAATCGATGCTTTGTATCCATTCCTCATCCCTAAATTTCAGGCTTATGGCTTCTGGGAGTGCCCCCGAAACATCGATATCTATGCAGATCATTTCATAGGATGTATATCTCCTTCTTAGGGTTGTTTCTGATGTCTTCACATATTTTCCAAGTTTGTTCCCGATTGCTTCGAAGGTGGATGGAAACCAGTAGTCTAGCAGCAAGGAGTAAAGATGCAGCCAGACGAGTACATTTTTGAAGGTTTCTTTCTCTGGCGAGAAGTTTTCCTTCCATGGCCGCATGTACAGTATTGCTGATGCATGGAAGTATGGCCCTGCCTCAAAGACTTTATCCATGTCCTCCAGGTTCATGAATACTACTGTGAGGAAGCCTTTCGAACCCAGGTGGATTTCCACTTCTCCGCTTGGCTTCCATTGATATTTTATCTAGTTGCGCAACGTTATTTCTGTGGGCCACAAACCCATGAACTTGCAAATTAGTGTCTTCATCTGGTCCCTGAAGAGTTGTGTTTGTGGATCTTCCAGTATCACCTTGGGTATCTGTGTTGTTTTAGGTTTACACGGGTTGCGACCTTCTACCCCATTGGGGTTTGTTGGTTCTTGTGCAACATTCTAGGTTTCTCTGTCTTCCTCCCCCGTGCAATCCCTTTTTTCCTCGTTATTTTCTTCATTCTTTTCAAGTCTTGATCCTAAGGTGCTTATCATTGGTTACTTGAAACCTACGCTTCATGGGACTTTCCCCCTATCCACCACTACCTTCTTGTATGAGGGGGTTCCATTACCACCCCCTTTGGTAGCCATGCCATCCTCTGCTATGATTGTGACTGTCAAACCCTAGCTTGTTGTTTCTCCAAACCCCAGCATAGCCGTGAAAAAAGATCTCCTTCTTTACTTTCAAAATAACCACCACCATCATTATCATCATCACTAACTTTTATGCTTTTTAGAATATTATTTTTAGTTTTAGTTTTTAGTTAGTGATGCTTTTTTGTGTTAAAAGTTATCTATGCAATTTGTGTATATTAACTCTCTATGTGAATCCGAAACATAGACAAGAAATAGCTAATACTATGGGTATTCTAAACAGCTCTAAAAATGATTCAATATGTTATACATGTAACCAATGTTATATCTCTTTCTTTGTTGTGTGGTTTTCTATGCTTTCGTGGTGATGGAATTTGGGTTGAAGATCCCAATCATTGCTTTATGTGTGGGCATATCCTTGCCTAAAATGAAAGATAACAATCCTATAACTTTAATCTCCACCATTGTCGGAGCTATGGTTGTGGTTATTTCTCATTTGTCTTTTTTTTATCGTTTTCTTCACGTTGTTGTTTGAGAAGAATAGTTTTGATCAAACGAGATTCCAACATTTATTCTTTCTGCATTCACCAATTTTTCTTGTATATACATAATGTTTTTATTCCTCTTTGATATGATGTTGAACTTCTACTAGGCTAGAGTATCCAGATTTCATATATAGTGTTTTTGCATATCACTTGACTTTTCTCCGCTAATTATTTTTTGGCTTTAGAGTATTCACTTAAACTATGCTTCATTGGTTAAAATCTTGTCTTCTTCAATGTAAAGAAATAAGTTAATGGCCCAAAACCTAGAGGCATCCCATAGTGATGGAATTTTACCCCCTTACAAACCACTAATAGTTTTCCTTTTTAAGAACCACTAGTAGATTCTTTCAAGTGAGGAAGTCTCAGAGTTCTATCAATAAAAACTAGGCCCATAACCTTAAGTACTAAGTCGTTCTTTTAAGGGAGAGGCTCTTTGACAATTTCATTGTCTATCAAGGGAATATGGAAGGAATCCATGTTTCAATGTATGTCAAAATAGATGGAAACACAGATGTGTCTTGGAATGTTCAAGATGGTAGAAGAAGGCTTGGAACAATGGAGACGACAGAAGTAGTTTTTTCATAGCTGTAACACCCACGTCCCTAGCATTCTTTTCCCACATATCAGAAGGCACACGGAATTCCATGTTGTAATGTAGACCATGGATAGATATGGTAGAAAACCTACAGAACTATCTTGAGTAACAGGGTTTTTATTACAGAGAAGGCTCAAGAGAGAAGTGAACAAAAAAAAACACTTCAATGTATTTTCATTTATTTGTTAAATCAATTGAGGTTGGGAAGTATTTGAACCCCACATCAATTGACGACCATTGTCGAATGGTTCTAAGGGAATTTGCAAGGTACTATGCCCGCAAGTTTTCCCTCTTCGTTAAATTTAGTTTCTCAAAAAGTGTTAACTCTTTTGTTTGAATAATTTTATGCAAAACTTAACAGGTGATCAAAGATTTTTTTGTTGGGTTGGGTCACTAGGGTAATTTATGTAAAATTTCTTGATGGATTTGGGTGAGGTTAGTGACATTGTAAAACAAATGTAGATATACTTAAACATTGGCATTCAAATAAATTGTTTCTAAGCACTATATTGGTTTCTATTGAATCTAATAAAGTTGGCCTCTTGTTTGATGTTGTTATGCATGTAGGATTAAATCTGATTTGATATTTGAGGAGAGCTATTTGTTAAGTTGTGCTTCTTGTTATAAGTTCATCACAACCAGTCTTTCTTGGTGGCGAGAAGGAAGAAATTGATAGTATCAATTATGAAGTTCAAAAGAAGAAAGAATAAGAGGAAACATAAGCAAAGTAGGAACAAAAGAACAATATAGTAAGTACAGATTCAAGTGCTACAAGTTAGTTATTTTATTACATATTTCCTTTGATTCTCTGAAGCACTGATATTTATCTATTTATATATTTCTCATGTTTCTTTGTTAATTCAATATCCACATAATTATTTCCTAGAGACAATAAACAACACAACAACATTAGTTACCACAAAGGTTTATTTAGGAAAGGCCTCATTTCTTTCAAATCTGCAAACAAAGGTCTACGACTTAAGGCGTCCTCTAGTTCACTTATTATTTTCTTCTATTTAATGTTTTCAAGCTCTTTCTTTGAAATAGAATGAGCTAGAGTGTCTCCAGATGTGTAACTTGAGGAGTCTAGAATGTATAACTCCTGAAATGTTTACCTCTAAGTTACATTTCTTGGTTATCTTATTATTTTGGACATGAACTTTATCTATTTGCAATTTCTTCTCGTCTTTATTGGATTTGACATTATGTAGTGTTAATGATTATTCTTCAAAAACAATTGGTCCCTCTTGGTCCAACTCTTTTGCTAACTGTTGAATTTCAGTGATTTGTCATGTCACCCACTTAGGTACATTATTGTTATCAATTTCAATTTGAACATCTCTTGAACCTTTATAAATATGAGAACCTTTATTGCTTGTACTTCTTTTCCTCTTGGGTTGTGAAACTATATGTGCCTTCTCAATATTGACATGAGGGGGGTCATCTTCATCATCTTACAAAGCTAACTAACCAAACTAGTCATCCAAATATTTCTAGCAATTTTCTACTCAGGAGTGATGCTTGAATACCATTGATGTGCAACTGATGAATGAAAATCCTTATTTTGGCGTGCAAGAGAGTTGAAAATGTCTCCATGGAAATTCTCCTTCTTCTAATTTCTATATTGTTTACTCTTTTCAATACATTTTGATATACGTGATGGGTATTACTTATGAATTATGAAGCTCAAGATGTTTAAAGATAAGTTCATGAATAATACTTAATAAGACATCCCTTCATCACGTACAATTTCCTTTAGGATGCACGCAAACCATAAATGGGAGTTATTTTTGAAAAGCAAGTTCTCTATGGAAAAATGAGACAGTTAATCCACATTTAGCATGGATCACTGTATTTTCCTTGTGAATCGAGTACTCATCAATCAATCATAAATGACCTCAAAAAAAGTGAATGATGAATGGTGGTCTAAGGATAATTTCACTAAGTATGGAATAAGAGGTAGAGAGATCAATTTTACAAAGGTTAAGTTGTGTAGAATTATGGTTGTGCGAAGGTAGAGTCATGCAAAGTTCTCCGCACAAGAGATGATAGAAAATTGAATAAGTATAGAATGAATGTGGAGTATGAAAAGTGGTTAAGTATGGGAAGTTATGAAGGGTGTACAATTTGAGAACACAGGGTGCAAAATGGGGGTGGAGGAAGTGCAGAGGAAATGGATGTGCAAAGAAAGGTTTGTGTTGGGTTCTCTGCAAAAGATAAAAGGTCGCAAATATTCCAAGTGTTGGCTCATGCGGGACAAAAAGTGTGCGGAGAAAAGGATTTTTGCGGAGCATGGAGAAAAAAGTTTGAAATGAAGGATCTGCACATGGTGTAAGGAATCTCCACATAGTATAAGTCATAAAAATGACTAAGTGTGTTAACATATGAAATGTTTTTCCAATATTCTATAGAACTATGAAAATTGTAGGGAACACGGTTGACTATGAAACAAAAATAAAGGGAGGGTTCTATAAATAGTTAAACTTGTAATACAAATATGATACACGAAAATGGATCAACATACTGACTCCAACTGTGGGACAATGACCCCTTATGGGTTGATGAGAAACCGTAAGGCCTTAATTCATTGGGAATGGAGTCAAAGAAGAATATTTACATGTGGTGATTATAAACAATAAGTATACAGATAGGACTATGGTACACTAGTCATTGAAAATGACTAGCATGATCAGAAGAAGTGTTTCAGATGTTTCCCATTGATAGGTAGTTTTAAAATTTTGTCATCCATTCCCTTTAATATATATGACTTGAAACCATAATTGTTTTCGATCTAATAAGGACCAATCCATAAGGAATCAAAATTTGAGTTTAGTGATGGTTTTTCTTTATCCTTATTCCATAATAAAACAAACCGGTCTTTGCGGAAATCTTTGACTATGGCACTCCAATCAAAATATTTCTTTACTACCTCTTGTATTTTTTGGATATTCCTCAATTCCTATTTTCTTTTCTCCTCTAAATGCATCAATTGATGAAATCAAACCTGCATTGGTGTAGTCCCTTCTTCATTTTCAATTATGATGGAAATAGATAATACATTCAATTCCAAATGTACTAGTTATATAGCATATTTTATATATACTAAAGAAAATGCAGAATGTATGGTGCTACTCTTTGGCGTTATTCTACTTTCCCACAAAGAATTAACCAACATTTTGTGCCAATCTCTTTGGTTTGTAGCAACTGCTTTCTTGAGAATTTGTATCAAACTTTTATTAGTTGATTCATCCAATCCATTTCGTTGTGGATAGTAATTTGATGATTGTCCCCTTATTATACCAAAATTTCCACCAAAGGTTGTGAACTTTGAATTAATGAATATAGAACCATTATCAGTGATAAGCTTTTCCAGAACACTAAATCTTGATAAAATATTTTCCTGTAAAAATTGAATAAGATGCTCATAGTTGACTTCCTTTAATGTTATCTTCAAACCATTTTGTAAAGTAATCAGTGACTGTCAGTATGTAAGAATGACCTTTACTATATTTTGGACTTATAGGACCAATACCATATAAAACCCATTGTGTAAAAGGACTATCCAATGCAATTGTTTTCAAGGGCATAACATCACTTTTCATCTTGCCATAAACTTTTTTACATTGAAAACATCTCCTTACAAAGGAATGTACATATTTGAATAAAATAGGCCAATAAAAACCATCTCTAATGATTATATGGGATGTAACCATTGGAGAAAAATTTCCACCACAAACACCTTCGTGGATTTCTTTCAAAACTTCAATGGATTTTTAATGGTTGAGACACCTCAACAACATGCCATCTGAATTTCTTTGAAACAAATCACTAGAGATGATTAGATAGGCATTTGATTTCATTTTTAATAATCTCCTTTCTTTTGTTGTCATCCCAATGGGAAACTGTCCAAATTTCAAATAAAATATGATGTCCTTGTACCATTCAAATTAGGTCACCCTTTCATTAGATTTTTTACTATCACTGGATGCATCTATGTTTACTACTTCAATTCCACCGATCAACTTGCATAACCCTTGGCCTCTTACAACTTTCAATGGATTTATTTCTATATCATTGTAAAGTATACTTCACTTAAATTATAAAAGCGAATCACTATAAAGTAGCTTTAATATTATTTTCTAGTTACTTTTTGCATGCAACTTTCATTTACAAAGTAACTTCATTGTAAAGTGATTACCGCTTATTCTATAAAAGTGGGTCACTTCATAAAAAACTTATTCGTAAAAATAAGGTTATAATAAAGTTAGTAAAGGACATGCATCACCACGTGGACCAACTTCTACTTGCCACATGGCTCTTTGGTTACTATTTATGCCTTTTTTCAAAAGGAAATAACTTTCACATCTAAAGTCCATTTCCATTGTTGTTTTTTTTAATCATCCTATTTTTTGAGGGCTTTCAATCTCGACCATAAGTTTCAGATTTTAAATTGATATTCTCAACATATTTAATATGGCTCCTCCCAATGATCTTTTTCTTACTAGTACCAACTACTTCTCATAGAAATCCCATATGGAAGATGTATTAAGAAGTAAAGGAGTGTACCAGATTACCTTAGGAAAATAAAAAGAACTCATTGATGATGAAAATAAATTCAAATGAGATATTAATAATGATGAAGCACATGGAATAATCAGAATGTCCATCTCTCCCGATTTAAGGTTTCATCTTCAAGGAATTGATGACCCTCATGAAGCTTGGGAAAAACTTGAATTTGTGTTCGGTAAACACAATATTATTAGATCCCACAATATAGGAAATTAGTTAATGACTTTAAGTCCCAATCATTTTCCTTGCATTGAAGATTATTTAACTAAGTTCAAAACACCTAGAATTTTATGTATATACTACAAACTAGATCTGAAGGAAGGCCAATGCATCTATAATATTCTTGCTAATCTTGGTAGTGTATATTCTACCTTTGTATCTACCTTTTATGCCACCAGAGAAGTTGTAGGGAGTGCTTATAAAGCTCCCACTCTTGAGTTCTTTTGTGTTTCTTTGATTCAAGAGAAAGATAAGTTTGTATAAATTGCATTGATTAGTACTACTGATACATCCAAAAAATCTTTAGTGGCCCAGTAGAAAGACAAATCCAAGAATCCCAAGAAGAAAAATTATTACCACAACAATAAGAAAAACAAGGGTCCCAAACCCTCTCAGCTAGCTTCTGCTCCTACCAGTGACAAATGAGTAAAATATAAAAGTAAGAAGATTAAAAAACATTGCAAATTTTGTGGGAAATATGGTCATGTGGAGTCTAAATGTTTCAAAAATATGGAATTCTTCGAAGCCACGATGAAGAAGAACACCATCAATATTGATTCTTCTTCTAAATCTTCTTCTCATGGGCATGCACTTTCTTCTTCAGATCTCCCCTTCAATGGAAATTCTACTTCTTCTGATGATGAGTATCTTGTTGATTCTAGAGCATATTATCATATGGCTAAGGATAAAGCCATATTTTCTGCTCTAAATGAATTTAACACCAAACAAATATTTGTTGGTGATGATAGATCTCTTAGTGTTGTCGGGTATGGAATAGTTCAAGTAGATAATTGTCATTTCAATGATGTATTATGTGTTCCAAGTCTTTCCTGCAACCCTCTATCAGTGTATCATATCACTCATTCAGGTGAAGGTAAAACCACAGAGTTTTCACTTCACAAAGTTGTAATCGAGGATTTAAAACATCCTAAACATGTCCTAGAAACTGGAATTGTTGACGATATTACCAGGTTGTACAAGTTTGACAAATTTGGGTCATCATCTTTTCCATCAGTTTTTGTTTCTCATAGAGATTAATTGAACAAACTTTGGCATGAGTGGTTTTATAATCTAAACTATCGCTCATTGCAACAACTATGTAATCAACACATGTTAACTGGTCTTCATCTTTTTTCTTGCAGAGATAGTTTTTGTGCCTGATGTGTTCTCGACCAAAATCATCGAGACAATTTTGACAAAAGTTCCTTTTGGCACGCCTCAACTTCTTTGCATCTTGTTCACAGTGATTTGTGTGGTCTACTTTCTTCTCTTTATTTCTATGGGTGCAAGTATTTATTAAATTTTATTGATGACTTCTCTAGAGACACTTGGGTTTACTTCATAAAACTTAAGAGTGAAGTTTTTGACAATTTTTTGGCCTACAAGACCCTTGTAGAAACAAAATATGGACATCAACTTCAAAGGTTAAGAACAATTAATGGAGGAGAATGTGTGAACAATAAATTTACAAGTTTCTACACTGCATAGAGCATTAAAATTCAACACATTGTTCCATATACACCACATTAAAATGATGTTACCGAGATAAATAATCGCACATTAAAATAAATGGCTAATTGTATGATCCAATCTAAGGGATTAAGTCTTAATTATTGGGCGGAAGCCATCAATTGTGGAAAATACATAGTAAATCACACTCTGAAAAAATCTCTAAAAAATATAACACCGGAAGAAGCATGGACTAAAATTAAGCTAGATGTAAGTCATTTCTGTGAATCTGGTAGTACAACACGGGCTCACATTCCTTATGAGAAAAGGAAAGATTTATAGCCTAAAATTGAGAAGTGTGTTTGTGTTGGATATTCTGAAGATGTTAAAGGCTACAAAATTCTTCAATCTCATTCCAACAAAATTATTATTAGAAGAGATGTTAAATTTGATGAAAATTTCCTGGCATGAGCACCTAATTCGACATTTGTGCCATCTTCGATCTGCGATCCATATTCGACCTGCGATCCATATTCAGTGTTTTTGTCATCTTTTTTTCCTATTCTGGTTTCTTCTTCTTTAGATGATGATAGTGATGATGAAAATCCACCTCCTCCTGCTCACCTTCCTCTATATGATTCCATTGAACATGATCCTACACCAACACCACCACTTTCGAGATGGATCTGTTCAAAATGAGAAGCAATTGGTGACCTTGTCAATGATCCTTTAGATCAATGTCGAACATGTTCACATTTATAACGAGCCTCTTCTATTTTGGATCAAGTTTCAAAGACTCGTGATTTAGAAACATTTGCAGAAGCTTCAGGCCATCTAGATTGGGACACAACAATGAATGAAGAATATCATTCCTCAATGGCAAACAATACTTGGGATCTTGCACCTCTTCTGAAAGGAAGAAATCTTGTCAGAGGTAAATGGGTGTATAGAACTAAGTATGCATCAAATGGAAGTGTTGAAAGACACAAGGCCTGACTAGTTTCCAAAGGATTCTCTCAATTTGAAGGAATGGACTATAATGGAACATTTTCCCCTATAGCCAAAATCAATTCCATCTGCCTTGTTCTAGCTCTTGCTATCTCACACAAATGGGAGGTCCATCAAATGGATGTTAAATCCACCTTCCCGCATGGGGATTTGAAAGAATATATCTGCATGTCCTCCTAGCTATGTCTAGAATGACTCCAACCTTGTTTTCCACCTTAAGAAATCTCTATATGGTTTTAAGCAAGCTTCTCAGTCTTGGTATGCCAAAATTAACAGATTTCTTCTTGACACTAGATTTTATAGATGTCATTCTAACCCTAATTTCTATACCAAGAAAGTAGGAATCCATATCATAATACTTTTTCTTTATGTTGATGACCTTATCCTCACTAGTAGTGACCCTAAACTTTTAACCCATGTGAAATCTAGCATTAAAATGAAATTTGTAAGGACAAACTTAGGCCATTTTCATTATTTCCTTGGCCTCCAAGTATTGCAAACCAAGGAAGGAATATTTCTTTCCCAGTCTAAGTATGCTTGTGACCTTCTTCGCCAATTTCACATGGATGACTACACCAACCCCTTCTCCCTTTTAGTCTAGATTCAAACTTGATGCCACTTGTACTACTCCAAAGTCAATGCCACTTTGTACAGTCAGTTAGTTGGAAGCCTCTTATATTTGATTCATACCCAACCTGATATTTCCTTTGATGTTGTTCTTGTTTCCTTATATATGGAAACACCCCTCGAAATCCATTGGAAAGTCGCTAAAAATATACTTTGATATGTCTAGGGTATAGTTCATTTCGAGATACATTACAGTTCGAGGGGGACTCCTTTGTTGGTCGGTTTCACTGATTTAGATTGGGTCGATGACCCTAATGATTGAATGGCTACTGCAAGTTATGTTTTCAACCTTGGTTTTGGACCTATCACTTGGGATTGTAAGAAATAACAAGATATTACTCTTTATTCAACAGAATTAGTACCGAGCAACGATTAATGCAAGTCAAGAATCCTTGTGACTTCGACAGATCCTTTTAGAGTTTGGATTCCAGTAGCAACATCCTACCACCCTCTGGTGCAACAATCAGAGTACCATCAAGCTTGCCAAAGATCTATTTCAACATCAGCATAACAAACACATCGAGCTACACATGCACTTCATTAGAAACCTCATTCATGATCAAGTTATTGAAGTGCTCTTCTTCCCTACATAAGATCAAGTTGCAGAAATTTTCACAATGTCTCTTACAGAAGTGAAGTTTTCCAAACTTCGATCTATGTTAGGAGTTCAGGAAGTTGTTATTAAGGGGGCATAGGCTCTAATTCCTCCTTCCTTCTCCTATTGTGTCACCTTTGTAAATCCTTCAATCCTATCCCAACTTGTTTTTAAGGGGGGATGTTGTGATTTTTAAACACTTAAGAGTTAGTTAAGATCAAGTTGGTCTAATGTATCATTAGGTTAAAGTGTGTTTCTTTAGTATGCATTTGTAATCCGATAGTCACAATATGTTCCCGTCATAGAGTGATACAATGACTCATATTATCCTCAATCTTAACGGCTAGATTGATCTGTGGATTAACACTCGATTGATCCTTTATCTCTAGTTAAAGAGCATGGAGGGTCATTCGTTGATGATCTATTGTGAGAAAATATCTTGTAAAAAAAATTCTTTTACATTAATAAATTGCCTCAATTGGCCATGTTGGTTGGGGCAGTGGATATTTCTCGGCAAGGTTTTTTCTACATAAAAACATCCATGTGTTATATTTTATCTAGATGTGTGAGTGGTTACTCAAGGTGTTCATCCTCTATTGGACTACTTGTGTTGTCCAAAAATATGATTAAAAATCCTTCTAATATATTTTCTTGCAATTTTACATTTTAGATTATATTAAGGATTTGAAAAATATTGAATAAAAAATAAATTAATTATTTAAATAATTGGATTATTCACTAATCAATGTGTTAAATATATAATTAAAACTTATAAAAAATTAGAGAGTTAACTAACTCTCATTTATAAAAAAACGACTTATTCTACACGCTTAATTCCAAAAATAATATCTCACATTATTAAAAAAAACACAAATACCAAAAATTATAAATGAAAAAAAAAATAATCTCAAATAACTTGTAACTTTTATAGTTGATTCAACCTCTACCTAAAAATTTTAAATTATAAAATAGTTTTATTTTACCAATGTCAAAGAAAACAAGTGTTGCATGGAAGCATAGTCCCTGCCGGGTTGGAATAGGAATAAATGCACAGGTATGGGGGGACCATGGGAGAATGAGAAGCCCGAAGTACCAGAGACAAATGGAAATTGTCGTAGACACGTGGCAAGGAGTAGGCAGAACAAGTGGTATCCATGCATAAAATGACATGTGGCACTGTGCGACACACCAGCCATAAGACGTCAAGCTACTACATGACTCTGAGAGAATGTCACTCTGGCATTTTTCTTCTAGAATAAACATTTCGAAAAGAGAAGGCGCCCAAGCGTTAATATCCTAGACCAATTCTGGTATTGAAACCATTTAGTTTTTGAAAGTATTCTCATTCTAATTATAATGTGTGTTTGCATA
>SNQJ01S0067961.1:119893-136492 GCA_010110895.2 Picea sitchensis
CCAAACCAACAATTGTACATCACTACCTGAATTACAGAATTTGATCCCCCTCAATCAAACTCCCCCAACACCCTCCACTATTTCTAGTCCCGCCACTACCACCCACCCTTCCAGTAGTAAAGGGTTGAGGACCAAATATGCTTGTACCATATGTTCAAAGTATGGCCATTATACCCATCATTTCCCGGCACTTCCATGCTTTCGACAGAAATTAGCCATCGTACGCCAGAACTTCTAGAACAACCCCAGTCCTGCTACGTCCTCCTCAACAAATATCACTGACATCCGTTATGTCACCACTTCAGTCAATGAATGTATGAGGCGCCCTTTCTCTCTCTACGATTCATTAGCTCATTTTACATACTAGTGTCCTATGATCCTTGAATACAGGCAACGTCAATTGACCCTGCTTCACCGACCCGCAGAGGCAATAGTTGACATTACCTCATCACTAGAGGCTCTTCACGTCATTTCTCCCGAATCTGAGGCACTCCCAACACCTCCATAGTTCTTACATGACATATCTGAGGATTCACCCCCCAACTCTCCCTCTCATTCCCCTACAAACACTCTCCACCCAACCACCATGGGTACCCCTCAGTACTTCAATATATGGTTTATGTCGAGTGAACCCTCACCATCTCCTCACAATGTTCCCCCTGCTTCTTCACCAGGGGGTAACCACACAACCACTATCACCGAGATCACTCCTCATGACCCCTTGTATTCCTGTCACTTCCAATGCGACGAAGAAATACTTGAAGAGTTAAACCACCCTGACTCTCCCTGGGATGCACTACACCATCGCGCACTCTTCTCTCCACAGGAAGCCCCCATGCCTCCTAACCAAAACCCCATTTACGTGGTCGAAACCAAGGATTTAATCCCATCAGGGCCTATCGACTGAATCAAAAATCTCATTCCTACCCCTGATGCTTTTGAAGAAGGCAATATGGCCAACATTTCCCCCACCATCAAAATCGACATTTCCATTAAAAATGGCATCGTCGAAGAAATCACCATTGGAGCTGCTTGCACTCCTCAAGAAATCGTCGCATATCAAGCCGTCTTCCAGGAATATAGGGATATTTTCGCCTGGTCATACACGAAAATGCCTGGCCTCGATCCCTCTATTGTCGAACATCACATCGACACCTGGCCCGACATTACACCAGTTCGCCAAAAACAGCGACCGCTATATCCATCCAAAGCCGTGACTATCAAAGCTGAAATTGACAAGTTACGCGTCGCCGGGTTCATTTACCCCATCGCCTATACCTCATGAGTTTCCAACCCTATACCCGTTAACAAAAAACAGGGCACTATCCGCGTTTGCACATACTTTCACGATATCAATCATGCATGTCCCAAAGACAACTTTCCAACGCCTTTTATCGATCAAATTATCGACGACTACGCGGGCCACGAGGCTCTCTCCTTTATGGACGGATTCTCTGGTTATAATCAAATTCAAATTCACCCCGTCGATCAATATAAAACCGCATTCACTACCTCGTGGGGTACTTTTGCATATCGTGTCATGCCTTTCGGCTTAAATAATGCTGGCGCAACTTTCCAGCGGGCTATGACATACATCTTTCACGATCTGGCCCACATCATCCTCGCCTACTTGGACAACCTCACAGCTCAATCCAAGAAATGCACCCAACATCTCGATGATTTACAAATCATCTTTCAATGGTGTCGTCAGTACAACATCTGCTTGAATCCTCTCAAGTTTTTGTTCTATGTCACCGCAGGGCGCCTCCTTGGTTTTATTGTTTCCCAAAGCGGTATTAGCATGGACCCCCTCAAAGTCCAAGCTATCATCGAAATTCCACCTCCCCAGAATTTACGACAACTTCAGAGTCTATAGGGCAAATCTAACTTTCTTAGATGCTTTGTCCCAGATTACGCCATACGCGCACACAATTTCCTTCACTTACTACGTCACGACATCCCATTTCACTGGGACGACCACACCCAACAGTCATTTGACGATCTTAAAGCATCGCTTTCAAATGCACCTTTAATTAGTGCACCTGACTATACTCGCGACTATATCCTCTACGTATCAGCATCAGCTGTATCAGTAGCCGGCGTCCTCGTCCGGCTCGGAGATGACAATCATGAACATGTCATTTATTACGTTAGTAAAAACCTCTCAGGGCCACCCTTGAAATATAAACATGAAGAGAAACTTGCTCTTGCAGTTGTCCTCGCAGCCCAGAAACTGCGCCATTACATTCTTCTTCGTACCACAAAGGTCGTCGCAGATTCCAACCCTATGCAGTATTTGCTCAGTCGTCAGCAAGTTAATGGAAAATTCGCTCGATGGATCGTTATCCTTTAGGAATACGACCTCAAGTTCTCAACACCTAAGAGTAAGAAGGCCCTCGTTCTCACCGAACTTGTCACGACCCTCCCCTCTGACACCACCAGTGCCCCCGTCAACACCGACTTTCCCGACGAACATCTCTTTTACATCACTTTGGATGATACTTGGTACGGAAACCTTCTTGTCTACCTCCAAACTCAAAATTTTGGTAACCACCTTTCACGAGATGATCTCCGACGTATTCGCCATCAGTCCCCCCGCTACCTTCTCCTCGAAGACATCCTATACCGATGGGGCATCGACACCATTCTTTGTTGATGCCTGACTATTGATGAGGTTGATAGTCTTAAACGACTGCCACAACGGTGCATGTGGGGACCATATTTCGGGTATATCTACTGCTCAAAAGATTATCCGAGCCAGTTACTTTTGGCCTACCTTGTTTCATGATTGCATTCATGCCGTGAAATGATGTGAGCAATGTTAGCTTTATGCCAACAAAACCCAAGCTCCCCCCGCTCTTCTTCACCCTATCATTACTGCCGGCCCTTTTTGCAAATGGGGTATCAACTTTATGACTTGTAATCCCCCCTCCAGCAATGGTCACAAATACATCATTGTCATTGTTGATTACTTCACCAAATGGGCAGAAGCTATGCCCACTTTCAACAACACCGTTGACACTGCAGCGCGTTATTTCTTTAACCACGTCATATCCCTCTTTGGAGTACCCCTCCAACTCGTTTCCGACCATGGGAAACACTTCGAGAATGATATCTTCATCGAACTCTCATCTCGGTTAGGCTTCTCTCACGAGTTTGCCCCACCATATTACCCGTAGTATAACGGACAGATTGAGGTAGTTAACAAAGTCCTCAAGACCATGTTACAGTGCACGGTTAATAAACATAAAACCAACTGGCATCATATGTTATTTTCTGCGTTATGGGCTTACCGAACGGCTTTGAAAACCGCTACTGGTTTCACACCATTTCATTTAGTCCATGGGGTCGAGACAACTCTTCCCATCGAGTGCGAAATTCCCACCTTACGCACCGCCATTGAGCTATTACCTGACACTGCTCCAATGGAGCAGTGCTTGCTGAACTTGGAGTCTCTGGATGAAGATCGCCAATATTCCTTACAGAACAATGAGGCATCTAAAAAATGATTCAAGGCTACCTTTGATCACCATGTCAACCTTCGCTCATTTCGCGAAGGCGACCTCGTCCTGGCTTACGATATCGCTCATGATACCTTTGGCCATGGAAAATTCGAGTCACTCTGGCATGGCCCATACATTATTCAACATTGCCTCACCAAAGGCGCATATATCCTGGCCTCTCCCAAAGGCCTCTCTCTCAAAGAACCCGTCAACGGGTTGTATCTCAAGAAATTATATGCTTAAAAGTAGTCATTCTACTTTAGGTTATTTCTTTTCTAGCGTTTTTAATCTTTTTCTCCTCCCCTCCCGTCTAAACTATCCTTTGTGATATTAATAGATGCTTCCTCCACCAGCCTACCACATCGGTTACGCCGACGGCGCCAGCCGTTGGACACAAAATATTTCTTCGGTTGCTTGGGATCTCTACACCCCCTCACATGAAATTCTCCATTCGAGCGGCATATGTTTGGGGTCCGCAACCAACAACCAAGCCGAATACACTGTTGTCATTGGCCTCCTGGCCGACACCCAACATCATCATATTCGTCACCTTAGCGTCTTCCTCGACTCTCAACTAGTCGTTCTCCAACTCAACAATGTGTACCACGTCCATGATCCTTGCCTCTTTCGTAAATACCTACAGGTTAGGATTTTATCTCAACATTTGGATTCCATTACATTTACACATATTCCAAGACAATTGAATCAAATTACAGATAACCTAGCTAATATTTTGTTAGACTGGCATATATCACATCAAGCTACCTCTACACATACATAAACATATCACAATCCTGTCACATCATATACATAGAATAGACATCATCAAAACATTAACCAAAAACATGTAAACACCACATAGATCTCAAAAAGTATACTCATGTATATATATAGGTCCACAGTGCCATCTGAATGTTTACATACAAAACATACATGTATCTGCAGGCCAATTCAGCACCTTGGTACAAAAAGATCTCACCAGCCTATATACAAGCAAATATATATACATCAAATGCCTCAGAGCCCCACTCACGGTGCCTCTAGAGAACCACTGCCTGCTCCTCCCTCAGGTGATGGCAGCCCACCACCTCCTGCCCCAGGAGGTGGTGGTCCACCCCCTGTCGGCCCTTCCTGCCCCGACGACAGTCATCCAGTCGTCAACGCAGCAGCCACTGCTGCTCATCGTACTATGGACCGCCATGGTGGCGGCACCCCCACACACTGCTCCAAGAAATTCTCGTCCTGGATGCGAGACCATATGCCCTCAGGCACCTCCTATAATATCATCTCCACACGACGGCGTATGTCCTCATAATTAGCTCCGACCACTGTCATAGGAGCATGTGATGGCCCAACACCAGGGTCATCAAAATGGCGCCTCCTCGTTGCCCTCTCTGGCTCAGCTGGTCACACCGCAATCTCATCACGCCGACATCTCTCTCCCCGCGACGGTCTCTCTAGTGCTCGCTGCAACTCCACCTCGTGCCCGCAAGGTGCCACATCTATACATGCAAACAAACAACAGATAGTATCAGCATCTATATCTATACATATGGATTGTTATCTCAAACACAAAATAGAAAAAATATACACATAAACACCAAACATACCTCGATGATCAAAAACCTCCCCTGGAGGTAGCACCATGTCCGGATCATCCCGGAAGTCCACCCCGGCATAGGGGTAACGTAATATCACCTACGGCATCTGTTGCCATACCTGCGCCGCCTCTGCAGAAAATAAGTGGCCACCTTCGCCACCACCATGTCGAAGAAACACAGTCGACCACCGCCTCAACCACCGCTCTCGCACCCCAGGCGCCCCCAATAGAATCCTCAGGTTCAACATCAGCACCCTCTCTAGAAACCAAGCCACTAGGATGGACCCGAAGGCAAACTCCCCCGTATCAGTGGACCGACAGTGGTCCAATTTCCCCACCATCCTCGCATGCAGCATAAGCCCCCAAGCGAAACGCTCGTCAGCCAACACTCTCTCCAGCACCAGAAGTTGGCCATCACTGATTCGCTAGGTTGCTAGTGACCCATATACTCGCACAATCATCACTGTTATACAACGATGCGCCAGGGAATCTATAGACGCAATGCTCACAACCATCCCAGACATAAAGTTCTGACCCCAAACAATATCTCCGGCCAATAGTCGTGAGCTGCGTATCCCTAGGCAGCACCGGCTTCGTCAGTAGGGGCATTCCCCGAAAGGGAAGCCCAGTCAAGAAATATACATCCTCCACCGCAGTGAAGGGGATCTTCTCTCCTTGCACGAGGAAGCAGTGCAGCTCCAGACTCCACATTTGGATCAGGAACTGTAGGAGATACTCCTGTGCCCGTATCAACGGGCACTCAAAGAACTTTAGCAGCCCATAGGCTGTCAAAGTCGCACGCACACCTGGCCCCTCAATATCCACGACATCTCGCAGCTGAGACCAGTCTCGCTCTCGCCACCCCACTGGCATCGTCACAACCGTCCACCTGCAGACAACACAGAGTCCTATATCAGCTCAAGAAACCATCAACAGCATCAAAAAGACTCGTTTTTATACACCTCAACCTTGCCTCCTAGGCACGGTTTTGTTACCCACAGGCGCGCACACATGCGTGCCTGTTCACTACACAGGTGCCCACACATGTGCGCCTGTTCACTACACAGGTGCGCATGTGTGCGCACCTGTTCACTACACAGGTGTGCATCAGTGCGCACCTGTTTGCTTCACAGGCGTGCTCCCAAGCGCACCTGTTCACCATACAGGCGCGCACAGATGCGCGCCTGTTCAACCTACAGACGTGCACTTGTGCGTGCCTTTTCAACTCACAGGCGTGCCCTTAGAGCGTGCCTTAAATCCCCTCTACCGCACCCCCATGCGCATACATCTGGTGGACACGCACGCACATGTGCGCTTCTATTACTGAGTCACCTGCACATGTGGGGCCCATATCCCCTAAATCTCTCTGTACGGCCCCCCGTATAGCCCCTGCCCAAAAAATGAAATCCTATTTCTATGCAGGATGATCAGACTACTAACCTGAAGCTCTCTAATCACCAATCAGATGCCTCGTCCTCCCTGAATCTCCAAAACTCCTCTGAAAATTTCTCGTCCAGTCACTATTGCAGCAGGTACAAATGAGGTGGCAATGTGGGCCCTACAGCTATATATAGGCCTTTTTCCAAACTTCCACTCACCATTCCGGGATCCCACAGTGTCCATTTTTCAATCCGTCTTCAGCCACGGGATCAACATCCCGTCATCTACATCACAGCAGTCCCTGGGCCTCTTTTTATCCTGAGCCCTCAGGGCGCCTTTTTTTTCATACCCTGGTCAAGTATGCATGCACATATTCTCACTTATCAAATACATGCTCATATCTTCAATTCTCTTAAGATATTGTTCACTCTGGGTATTTGGTTTTCATGTGTGCAGGTACTTGAACATCATACATCGGCACAACCCCTTCAGGTATATACTCAGCACTAGCATGTAGTCTTTCCCGTTGTATCGCACTCACATTTCCAGTCACACCCTCTGATATTTGCCTCTAGCATCCCCATTCCCGGCTCTGCAGTACCCACACCTCTATTTGCATCTTCGGTACTGTTACCCGGTAGCATTCTTACTCGCATATAGTAATTTTGACACTTTTGACACTCATGTTGTTTTTCAAAACCCTTTAGGGATGGGAGTCTCGATAGTCTTTCATCATGTCGTGAATCAACCACATACTCCTTCTCCTCATTTTTCTAGCTTTCCCACACGGACTCCCAGATTATCTCTTCTCGGTTCTATTTTTTAACTGCACCTCCACAGTATCATGAACCCTCCATTTCATCCACAATCAGTTTGTCCATCTGCAAACCTACCTTCATTTAACCTACCTCATACAGAAACTCACCAATGGGGCCCCCACACTTCATCAGTTTTCCAAGAAAAATATGCCCTACATGGGCCACCCATATCACACTGGGGCACCCGTTTCTGTATTTGTACATTTCTCCCCAATTATTCATTATTTATTGTACAAACGCCTTTATTTTCAGTCGTTACATTACCCTTTTTGTCGTCACCTTTGGCGACCTGCATCCCTCTTTTTGGCTAGCCCCAACCCATGTCACCCTTGGTTGGAGCACTACTTATCATCTTCCCTTGCCCAACATCGTCCATATATTCAGAGTACCCCATAGGTCACTTACCTCTACCCTCTGAATTTTTTCACCTTGTCCCGCCTCTGGCACAACTTATCCCCAGTCTTGTCGTCCCCCTGACACTTGACCTCGTTGAATGGTTGTGGCCACTTTTTATCTCATACATCCTCCAACCAAGGGCAATCTTGAGTCTTCCCACATCTTGACTTCATCCATGTACCTCTGCCACTTCCTCACCTCACCTAGTAGATTTCACGAAGCCATTTGCTTCTGGGAGTCGCGTCCCCCTTTTGTCGACATCAGCACAGTTTTCCAAAAGGGTGATTGTATCTTGATTCTCATTATCCATTCAGTGAGAGATCTCGGACGACACAGTGTGAAACGCCATTGCTCCCTGTTGTCGTTGACTCCCATAACATTCGACGCCAAAACTTTCTCATGTTATGTTGGGTCTTACTTTGCGACTATTGCAATTAGTTCTTTTATTTTCCGAAGACCTCTGAACTTGGCAGGGCTATCAATGCCCACATCATCGCTGCTACTTATTACCGCGATCAATGCCTACTATTCAGAGCATGTTCATTTGTAGAATTGTCTTCTGTCTCTATCACGACCGCCCCCGAGGGCACTGCAGTTGTCTACACCAACACTTCAGTCATCTTTTTTCAGAGTTACATGACACGAGCATGGGGCATGCCCACCTCGTTTGTATACAGTTTTCTATTTTACACACCTCATAGAAGGTCGGGTCCTACCGGTTCCTTTTTTCCTCCAACGGATTGCTCTGAACGATCCCACTATTTCTCTATCTTACAACAACATTCTCAGTAGAAGAAACATTGATGGATTTCGACTATATGTATGCTCCTAACCTCATCCATCAGGGAGCATCTGTTATCACTGAAATTCCGTCCGCACATGGTTACAAGAACTTAGCATCGTCAAATAGTGATGAAGTCATCCATGGACCTGAATTAATACCACAGCATTCAAAAAAGGTCAAAAACTATACAAAGTAGTAAAAAATTGAAGAGCGCTTTGCAGACATTGGGCACGCGCGCGCATGCGTGGAACAGGAACGTAGAAATCGCGCACAGGCGCACGATGCACGACTGTTAGCGCAAAAAGCCGTGCACCTACTAAACGACGCATTTATGGAAGTGGTCAGCATCCCAACCACTTATGGTTCATCTCCCAAGCCGATTTGACCCTCAAATCTGGGTTGGATCCAACTGGTGAGCTGGTCAAAGTCCTAATAATGCCCTAATTGGCCTCTTTTCACACTACAAAGCAGTTAAACAATAACCCAAATGAATGCTATAAAAAGACATGGATGCACCTCATTTTCTCAAGGAATTCAAAGTAATGTTATGATGCCTCTATTGTTTTGAGGACTCCATCCTTGACACAAGCATATTGGCACCATTACATTGGACAATCCACCTCACCATTGAGTGGATTTGTAAAGATTTCTTTCATCACCATTTTCCATTTTCTTTGTTGTAAGAAGAGCTAGCTAGTGAGGGTCCAAGAGCCTTCCCTTGGAGGAAGAAGAGACTCATAGTCCCCTTTCTTCTTGGTGCTTTCTTTTCATCAATAGATCAGCCTTAAACATTGGTGACATGGGTCTTTTGGTTCTTTTTGTTTCTATGTCCCTATGCTCATGAATTTAGTTTTTATTGCATCTCTTAGTTTAACTCTTAATTCTAGTTTTTGTTTTCTTTCTCTAACTCTTTTCTCTATAGTTGTCCTGCTCAGCAGACCCAACTGAGCTTGCAAGCACCTCTATTCTACTCACCAAGGTGACGAAAGAGGCGCAACAAAAGGAATAGAATAAAAGATAGAGTTAGAAGCATGAACCTTTGTTTTTCTTGATCCATGGTTGTGGTTATATAGAAGTTTTCCTGGCCAAAATATATTACAAGCCAAAAAATATTAAGAAGTTGGATGATCCTAGCTGAATGATTTGGTTTTGTGCAACAAAGTATCCAGATATGCTTTGAGACATGGAAATATGATTTTGTAATATGTTTGATGTATATNAGCATATTGGCACCATTACATTGGACAATCCACCTCACCATTGAGTGGATTTGTAAAGATTTCTTTCATCACCATTTTCCATTTTCTTTGTTGTAAGAAGAGCTAGCTAGTGAGGGTCCAAGAGCCTTCCCTTGGAGGAAGAAGAGACTCATAGTCCCCTTTCTTCTTGGTGCTTTCTTTTCATCAATAGATCAGCCTTAAACATTGGTGACATGGGTCTTTTGGTTCTTTTTGTTTCTATGTCCCTATGCTCATGAATTTAGTTTTTATTGCATCTCTTAGTTTAACTCTTAATTCTAGTTTTTGTTTTCTTTCTCTAACTCTTTTCTCTATAGTTGTCCTGCTCAGCAGACCCAACTGAGCTTGCAAGCACCTCTATTCTACTCACCAAGGTGACGAAAGAGGCGCAACAAAAGGAATAGAATAAAAGATAGAGTTAGAAGCATGAACCTTTGTTTTTCTTGATCCATGGTTGTGGTTATATAGAAGTTTTCCTGGCCAAAATATATTACAAGCCAAAAAATATTAAGAAGTTGGATGATCCTAGCTGAATGATTTGGTTTTGTGCAACAAAGTATCCAGATATGCTTTGAGACATGGAAATATGATTTTGTAATATGTTTGATGTATATTCCATAATTCAAGTACAAGACAAATTGTATCATGGTCAGACCAATATGTGTTTAAGATAAAGAGGGTGTATTGTGAAATGGGAACATTTTACCATACATGGTCAATAAGTGTGTTTTGTACATGCTTTATCTTACCAAAAGAAAGCGAAGATTGTAATTGCACATGTAGTTTTCCAATTATTTTGTTATGGCACTAGTTTGTAGCATGTCAACATTGAAGTATCCTAGGATGATAATGGTTTCATTGAAATGTAAATGGTGTAATGCATTTGAAAAACATTCATTATGTTGGCAATGTTGCACACAAAGCGCCATAGAAATTGAATAATGCAATTTGCAATCCATGGAAAATTACTCTTACTAGCACCATCTCAACATATTTTTTCGTCGAAATGCATATGAACCAAAATTGTTATATGTTTTATCACTAATATCATCACTCAATGCGTAATGTAACTTGACATGCAAGTGTGATTTGAAAATTTCTTATTTTGCATGCATAATGCCATGTATGTTTCTTGCAAGCACATAATATCAGATTGCATTGTTTCATAGTCATTGAGTATATCATTCATATGTGCATTTAAACTGCACGTGTTAAGTGAGACAATTGATACAAACGAGTTTGCTTGTATGGATTGGTAATCATATTGCAGATACCATTTTTCACTAGTCTTAAGGCGTTGCATCTTAGTATCAACTTTATGTTTGTCTTTGAATTTATATTTTGTAAGAGTGCTTAGAAAATACAAGGATTCTATGTTTTTGACATGGGACAGAGCTTTGTATACAAGTCCATGTATTCGTATTCCAGCAAGGTCGAAGGCAACACTATCAAGTGTTGGTCCTTGTGAACTCTGGATTGTACATGTACATGCAAGTTGAATTGGAAACTATTTTCAAATCTTTAGTTGACCTGTCTTTGTCGATGTTAATATTGGTTTTGATATACGCAATATAGGTGTCCATTCATGCAAAGTGTTTGAATTATATAGATAAGCTAACTTGTTGGCTTGTTGGTGGCCAATATGCGGGTCATGTAACTTAATCCAGAGAACACCAACTTTTTTTGTTTTAGTATAAGCTTTAAGCATTTCATCTACATCGTTCACTAGGCCATCCTGTGAATCATGGTTCCAGGCATATATTTCAACCAACATGTCTAATTTCACGACAATTTGCAAACGAAAAGTTGATGTATGTTGATGACATGGTACATTGCCATGGTTTTCTTCTTCAAGATCAATTTAATTGATGATGATATCATTGCCAATCCTGACTTATTAAATAAGATAGGTAGCGGTGTTCTGTGATATACATCTTGCACCCAAAACTTCCATGATCTACAATTCGACCCTGGAATCCTCGAACTCGCAAGCCTCACTCTACCTAGGATGAGTTCGTCTGACCACCTTGCCTTTCCATACTTAGTCGATTCTTCACCTCCTGATGTCACATATTCACGGGTTCACAGACTCCTGGGTTCACAAAAATTTCAAAGCATTTTTCGCTCCCGTCCACATTGGCATGCACATGGTGTAGAGCCTGAGGAAAAAATTGGAGGAAAATTTAAGAGCAGGAGAAAAAGATATTCCAACCTCTATGGAAAGTCCGTAGGATAAGAATGATGAATAAATTCTTAAACATGCTTACTTGCAAACTGTAAATAGTAAATAGTAAACAACGAATACGAATGAAACTATGGTATTGAAACCTACTCGCCAATGATGAACCACATAATCACAGGTTCAATTGTGGGTGCATGACTTGAACCCTGCAAAGTGCAGAAAACAAATCCAACTGCGGGTGTAGGACCCCAACCTTGCAAATTTGAAGCAAACAAAAGCAAGCGGCAAGCAACAAATCAGTGATCAAGCACCGACAGGTCCAACTACAGGTGCATGACCTCAACCTTGCAAAATTGAACCAAACAACAATAAGCAACAACCAACGAACCAATGAACCAGTGAACAAGCAAAACCAACGAACTAGTGAACAAGCAACAACTAGTGAACCAGTAAAGAATATATGTATCTTCAATGATAACTAAATTACATTCCAAGCATAGAAGAAATGTGAAACATATGATGACTATGCAAGTGGAAATACTTAAACATTGTGACTAGCAAACTGTAAACAATAAACAGTAAACAACAAATACGAATGAAACTATGGTATTGAAACTTACTCGTCAATGATGAACGAAAAAATCGCGGATCCAATTGCAGGTGCAAGACTTGAACCCTGCAAACTGCAAAAACAGCTCCAACTGCGAGTGCAGGACTCCAACCTTGCAAAATTGAAGCAAACAAAAGAAAGAAGTAAGAAACAAACCAGCGAGCAAGCACCAACAGGTCCAACTGCAGGTGCAGGGCCTCAACCTTACAAAGTTCGACCAAACAACAACAAGCAACAAACGACGAACCAACAAACTAGTGAACAAGTAGCAACCAGTAAACCAATAAAGAATATATGTATCTTCAATGATGACTAAATTGCATTCCAAGCATAGAAGACATATGAAACATATGATGACTATGCGAGTGGCGGTGGACAACAATATTGTCCAAATTCAATGCAAGAGTGTATGAAAAAATTCGAGGAAAAATGCACTGTGACAGGACTAATTAAGTAAACATTTAAGGCTCTTAGGCCTGTTTAAGGGCCTCGCGCTATGTAAACATTTAAGCTGTCAAGCCTATTCAAGCACATCAAAAAGAGTGTCAATGCTCAAAACTTTTGGTATGTAAACATTTCAATAAAAATAGTATTAAAAAAATTAAAAAAGAGCGTCGATGCTAAAAAATTCCGGTATGTAAACATTTCAATAAAAATTAAAAAATTAAAAAGAGTGTCGATGCTCAAAACTTTGGATATCTAAACATTTAAAACATTGGGAATAGCGAAGCTGGAAATAAGTCTTCGAATCTATTCTCCAATGAGACGATGACATGTAAGATTTTTTTTCTTATATAAAAAATAATGTTTTTAGTTGTCTAATTCGAACAATAGAGTTATCCAAAAATTTATAGTCAAATGACATATTAATATGAAGTCAACGAATTAATAATCGCTATAGTCCCTCTACACCTTTGGTACGGACTAATAAACTAGAAATTAAATTATAACTTTTTCAATGATCTCAAACCTCACTCTATATAAAATTAGATTTACCATTTTCATTTTGAATCTTTTAATTTAAGAAAAATAAATTAATGAAAAAAATTATTTTAATTAGTATCTTTATAATTTTTTTAATGACAATAATTTTGTAAGTAAGACTTTATATTAAATTCAAAAGTCTTCAGACATGTACATAGTTTTACAACGTCAAAGTGGATCGCCACGCCATTAAAAGGAAACCAATTCTGCTATTCAAAGTTTCGAAATCTAAATTCGCCATTTAGAATTTGAAAGTTTGCCATCTAAATATTCAAAATCTAAAGCCAAAATATAACTCACCAAACAATAAAGCATGTCATTTAAACTAACTAGACAAAAAACAACGAAACCACTTGTCTATATTTTTTAAGTTTTTTTAATTATAATTATTTTTTTATAATTAAAATATAATTGGTCTATAAAAAAATTTAATTACATTATTTTTTTTTATCCCATTTAGGATTCATAAATTTGGAATTATTCTTTTTCTAATTTCTTTTGGTAAATAATAATTTCTCACTCTTTTTAAATTCGGGATATTTGAAATTAAATAAATTTTTAAAAGAAAATGGGCAAGATAAATGGGAATTTTTATCCCTCCAAAAGGGGGAATTTTTGTCTCCCTAAATTAATAAATCCAAGGTTTAAAATATGATTAATAATTATTCACCGAGGCTTCCTATGATTAATAATTCTAGGATTGGATTTTTTTATCCCTCGATTATCAATAAATCTCTGAAATTGTTTTAGTCCTCCCGTCGTCAATAAATCATAGGAATTTAGATGGAAAGAATTACGAAAGGAGTTTCCTAAGCAAAAGGTACTAATAAGTCTATTGGTTATAAAAATAAAAATAAATATAAAAATATTTTTGGGTTTGACAATATAGTTAGTATTGTTGATTGATCATTTTTAAGGAAAAAATTATGTAATAAGCCAATGATGAAGTGTGCATTTTTGGAGTGTGTATTTTTGGGTTTGGCTACGTAGTATAGTTGATTGATAAGTGATCTTTAAAGTAATCTTTAAGATACCCCTGAGTAAGAGGCTAAATTGCTTCAGCGGCTTGAGCTGTTCAATCAAGCCTCTTACAGGAGGCTTGTGTTTTGCAATTATTGAAGAAGATTTCTAAGTTAAAGTAGGAATTGTCTAGTAAAGTATGTGGGTGATCCCACCGTTTGAAGAAACTTTGATAAAGAGTTTTTTAAGTTTAATAATTGGGAATTTTAAAATTGTTTAAGTTTTTTAATATTTTTGGAGATAATTGATTTCACAGTATTAAAAAAAGAAAAATTAAGATTTTTTTATATTTTTTTTTTCACAAAAAATTCATACTAATTATATTAATCATATAATTTTTCCTATAAATTCTGACAATTTAATACCTGATTCCAAAGACAGAAATCTGATTATCTTACTGAAAAGAGGAGGAACATGTCATCCATACAATCGACCAGCAAATCTATCCATAACATGAGAATTCTTCAAAAGCACTACACATTACTCCTATAACTAGAAAAACAATATCAAAGAACCCGAACACGACACATTTTGCATTTAAAAAATGTCAAAATGTTGGATATTTCCAGCTGCAACTCCATCCCAGGAGTGATAGAAAAGTCTTCCATTTGTCGTCGACAGAGCTTTCTTCGATAGGTGATCTGCCTCCGTACTTTTCTCTCTGTAGATATGTTGAAAGTGAATAATCCTGAAGGAAGCGACCAAAACACTGACTTTATTTTTCCATCCTTCAATATTTATAGCCCGGAGATTTGCTTTTTGTTTTAACCAGTCAATTACTACTTTAGAATCCCCTAAAAGTTGAATATCAAGAATATCCAAAAACTTCGCTATAAAGAGTGCAGCCCACGCTCCCATCAGCTCTGCTTTGGTGTTTGTTCCCTCCCCACAATTTAAATACCAACGATAAGCCATCAAAGTAAAAGACTTTATAACCCCTTCCACCCCACAATTGGAGCCACCTACCTCCGAAGCTCCATAAAAAAAAACCATTGAACAACTAATAGTCCTATTAAAAGGAGCAACTCTTAAATTTGGAACTTTTTCAGTCGTGGAGACACTCCCAAGTGCGCTCAAGACCTTTAGTGCAGCCACCCTTGCTGAAGGGTTCTTACCTTCGAAGAGGAAATTATTTCGGTCCAACCATATGTGCCAACGTACAAGTAAAGGCAAATTTTTTGAAAGATTGGGCCTGTTGTTCCACTCATCCATACACTCATTAAGAGTATTTCCACTCCACTGTGTTCTAAAATTTAGCACCTGCAAACAATAAACCACACCTTCTTTGTATATGGACAATGTATAAAAAGATGAGGATTGTCTTCGACATGATGCTTACACAGAATGCAAAGACCTAGACCAATCCACCCTTTTGCTTGAAGAATGTCCCATGTCAATATTTTGTTCTCCACTGCTAACCAGAAAAATAATATGATCTTTAGTTGCACATTGCTTTTCCATAATGATAATTTCCAGCCTTGAATGATAGGAAATTTGTGAGAGGAAATGATTGCATTATAGAAATTTTTAACATTAATCTCCATACTCAATATCTATCCGTCCGCTGCTCTGAATTTCAAAGAAAAACTATTTCATTTTTATGTACGATGGCATATTGTATATTTCCTACTAATTCACTCATTGTGATCCTGCACAATGGATTCCATGTCGTAGTTTCCACTCAACCTCTTATGTACCATTTCTTCAATTTCGCCATGATTTTGGTCCCTCTTCGCATTAAGATGTCACCTTTCAAATAGGCTCAAATATATATCGTCAGTGTATACATAAGAAATGCACATGAAAGATGATGGTGGATTAACTTAACTAGTTAAAAAGAGCATTTCAAAAGATGTAATGAAAATCAAATATACCTGGTTAATGTGTACACAAGAAATGTATATAAAAATCATGTTGATGTTGATGGTCGGAAATCATGTTGATGTTGGTGGTCAAAATATAATGTTAATGGTGATAAGAATTAATTGGTTTTTTTAATATTTATGTTGAAGGCATATCTCAGGGATAGGTTTTGTAGAAAACTTGTCAACTGGTTGAGAGGTTTTAGAAAACCATCTTTATCT
>SNQJ01S0067962.1:0-20999 GCA_010110895.2 Picea sitchensis
ACCTTAGAAGACTTTCCTACTCCTCCTATTAGAGTTGTTGCAGCTACAGAAGGGGAAACCTCTATTACCTCTAGCCCCTCATCTTTATCTCCTAATGCTCAGCCTTTTCCTTTTTCTCCCAGAAGCACAGCCCCAGTCTCGCCTGTATGAACTCCATCTCGTCCTAGTTCTCCTCCAGTTCACACTCCAATGGCAGGAGCCAATCCCCCCACAACTAGGATGGAAGCTATAATAGCTGCTAGGTATGCCCCTCTTGTTTTGCCTTAGCCTCTGAATGCCCTCCCAGCAGATGGCTACCTTAAGCAGTTGCCCAAGTTCATAGGCGAGGGAGACATAACTACAGAGGAACACCTTGAATACTTTTACAGTTTTATAGATTGTCATGTCATCATGGATGCAGATGTATGGATGAGGATTTTTGTTCATAGCCTTGAGGGTGAGGCTAGGAAGTGGTTTAGGGCCTTGCCTCCTGGATCTATTGATGGGATTGAATCCCTAGATGAAGCCTTATTAAAGAATTGGGGGGATAGAAAGGATTTCCTTTACTATATTACAAAGTTTGGATCACTGGAAAAAAAGGAAGGGGAATCTGTTTCTGACTTCTCAAAGAGATTTAATAAAATGTATAGCAAAATTCCCACTAAGGTTAAGCCTACAGAAACCTCTGCAAAGATTACTTATTCTAGTTCTTTTGACCCTGATTTATGCCTCCTGTTAAGAGAAAGGAGAGATACCTCCTTGGATCATATGCAAGATGTAGCCATTGAAGTAGAATCCTATATTATGGCAGTTGATGAGCTTAGGACTAAGGTTGACAGGGACAGAAGAAGGGGAAGGTCTGAAACTTCAACCTCTTCCTCTGCTGCCCACCCTCAAGATGATGAGCTTACCAAATTAGTAAAATCCCTTTTTGCTGATATGGAGAAGGTAAAACTTGAAGCAAGATTGACCTATAGAAATACTCAAAATGTTGATAATAGAGGTACCTTCAGGAGACCTAATAATGCTCCTCGGATACTTCCAAGAGAGTCCAGAAACAGAGGAAGGGATGATCAAAGGATCCAAACCCCTTTACAAAACAACCTTGTAGATGAAGAGGATGAAGAGGATGAAGAAGATGACCCTGATATCCATTGCTTGGGTGAAACCCCTCCATCCCCTCACATGACCAAGTCTGCATATGGGGAGTCTTTGATGGATAATCAAATAAATGAATTAAGTAAGGGAGAGAAGCCAAAAGAGAATCCTAGTAAATATAATCTGAGATCTAAAAAGAAGGGGGAAAAGACTAATGCTTCAGATCAACCCTCAAAAACAGAGAATTATGCCAAGGCTGTGACAGTTGGCTTCAAGAAAAAAGACACTCAAAACCCCCCAGTTTTGATAGAGGATCCTACCCCAGAAGTCAAGGAGATTCTGAAATCTCCATCTTCCTTCAGTTTTGGAAATGAGATCCAAAAAATCAAGATCCTTGTACCATTTTTGGAACTGATAGAAATTGAAGAATTTAGAGAGTGTCTTTCCGAAGTGTTGTTGCCTAAAGCCTCCTCAAAATCCATTGATTCAGTAAATCTGCAATATGAAAAGCCAACAATCATCTTAGGTCCTTTGATAGAAGATAGAGAGGATTCGTCCCCTCCCTTCTATACATCACTGAACATACATGATAAAGTGTTGCATAATTTTTTGTTAGACTTAGGGGCATCTCACAATCTCATGCCCAAAACAATGATGGATTGATCCAAAAATGAAGGTATTACTGATAAATTGCAAGATAGTTTAACGTACTTTATGCATCGGATCGATAAGAATGCAAAATACTTAAACTCATTAACTAGTTGTGGAATATCAAATGTGACTTTTAATTGATGCTCATTAATGATTAAAGAGATCAACCATTGATAACCATGCTGTAAATGAAGAGAAGAGAACAACAAAACAGAAAGATAAATAGAGACAAGAACTTGTTAACAGAGTTCACCAATCGTTGGCTACGTCTTCGGGCACGCTTCCAAGTGGAGGACCTCTTTATTGCTCTTTAAAATGTTCAAAGTTCTCTTACATAGGCTCTTTGTTGTTACATAACATGCTTTAGATCTATTGTGCAAGACCTTGCTCAGATTCATACATGCATCATCAAATTCCTCTCAAAAACATGGCAAAAATGCCCCTCAAAACATGAGAAAAGGCCAAAAATTACAAGTTGCTCCTTCAAATCCCTGCATCAAAAAGTCTCCCTCAAGCTTCAAAACGCCTGGTTTATATAGTTTTAGGCTCAACAAGAGAAGCCTAATTTCTCCTGAAGATCTAGCCTCTTTTTGCGATCAAATACCCCTCCAAATGGCCAAAATATCCCCAAAACACCAATTATGGACCAAAACTTTATTAAAAAGCCCACTCTGTAACAAAAATTTAACAAATACACAGAATAGCCCCTTTGGGCTAGGCGCGCGCCCCCTAGAATTGGTCATATGAAATCCATTTGTCCAAGCACTAGCCCCTTAAATCACGTTAGCCCTGGTTATATGGCGCATTATGAGGTGACCTCGACCTAAAATAGGAAAATTCCCCGTGCGCCTTTCAAGTGGAAGCTCCCGATCTTGTGGAAAAATACTCGGAACCGTGGCTTAATGTGCGCCAGTGTTTGTAGTGGAAAGTTCGCGCTCTCGATCGTAGGTTAGGACGATAGACCATAGCCCTAAACCCCCCCCTCCCCCCCCCTTCGCGCCATACCTTAATACCATGCATTTAAATAATTATATTGTGCTAGTATACACAAGGCACATACATGGCACGCTGGTGTTAGGGCTTTCCTCAAATTGCTTGGCTTGGTCGTCTGGTCATGGGTTCAAAATCCATGGACCCCAAAACATTTTTAACTTGCCACATGTTTGATGACTGGGTGCCACGTGGCTGCCCATGCTTGGGCCACGTGGCACCACCACATTTGACCACAATTCACCACGTGTCCACACTGCATTGGTCCGAGTCTTCCACATCTGTCCAATGACAGGTCGCCAGCTGTCAACACCTGCTTCTACCACGTCAACATCATTAAATAGCTTTGGTGATGTCATGATGATGTTAGCATTGACTTTTTGCCAGTCCTTTGACTTTTTAGCTATTTGAGAATCTAATCAGAGTGTGATAACTCTCGCATACGGAGCTCGTTTGAGAAAGTAAATATATGGCCAGAATCAACGCGACGATCTGGTCACAATGGAATTGGTTTCATTTAATTCCGAGAACTTTCATTTTTGAGCATTTTCTAAGCCTGGGGAGCCTCCTAGATCATTCCTCCCCACTTTGGAAGCTTTTGAACCACCAAAAGTCTTATTTTACTCAGGTAAGAAGTGAGGATACTGCCTCCCCACTTGTCCTGTATCATCCATCCTTCCTGGAAGTACAATGATCACCTGACAAACATGAAAACTGAGATAACATTGTTTACCAAAGTAATCATCCCATCAATTGCACAATCATCTACATTCTTTGTCGCAGTTAGCAACCATACATCACTAAATGGTAGAAAACTAATCAACAATACTAGACATGCTAATGAGAATGAAACAATATACTTCCCCGAAATGTCGCTTCCCCTTTTGAGCAGGAACAATAATCAAATTATGTAGCTGAACCTCATGCTATACCTCTAGTGACGCGCGGATTATTCAAAACATACTGAACCATCTCATGTTTAACGTCACTAACTTTCGAATTTATTACATACATAAGTGTTAATATTTTTCTTTCATTTACCATTCTTTTTAATTGCCTTGTAGTTGCAAAAGATCTGTCATTTTTTCATGCGATGAGCACAAACAATGTATTATTTCCCATCTTTCTTGAAAAAATATTTATTTCCTCCTTGTAGAATATGGATTTCCTATCCTAAAGGTATGGGCTTCCCAATAAAATTCCACATATGTCGATGGTACTATATCAAGCTCTACTTCATTAACACAATTAGAAGTGATTGCAAACTTGATTTTACATTGCTTGGTTACTTGCAAATTATTATAACCACATATCCACCCCAATGGTTATGGACTAGGATGTGGTTTCATTTCAGAGTCCCAAGTTATTTACAACCTCTTCAGTGATTAGATTGAAACGTGATCCCCTTTGTCTACATGAGTATCAACTTTAGCATTAATTGTTATGACCCTTATGTGGAAGGATTCACTCATTTTACACTAATCATTTACAACAACTGATTTAGAAGAGCTAATTGGAGACATAATTTATACCTTAGTTCCCATGGCTACAGCTTTTGTGCTCATCGGAATTTGATCCAGATCCACTTGAACTGTCACATTTGTGGTATTCTTCCTTCCATGGTTGGAATACTTCTTTGGCTTCAAGTAAGGATGTAAGACCCAGTGCTATGATCTTCATCATGGCCTACTTTCTTGCAATGCTTACAAGTAGGCTTCTAATTTCTTGTTGTGGCTGTCTTCTTCTATTTCTCTTTCCTTTCCCCTGCATCCTTTCCTTGCCAAGTATCTTTAGAAACACTATCACCAACATTCCCTTTGCTTGATTCAATGTGAATGGCTTGTACACATACTTCATCAAGTTAGAAGGATTTAGCATAAGAATAATGTGCTTGAGATAACATGTAATCCATAATATATTTTAGGAGTGTCTCTTGTGTATATAAAGGAATACCCAAATTTAATGTTTTCTTCTGAAATATTTGGTATATTCTTGTACACTTTGACCTTTAACTTGTAAACTTTGTCAATTCATGATTTCCTGTTGCATGTATGTTAATGGATATAATTGTTTCTTCAAAGCAGTGATAAAGTCATTCGAGGAAGAGATTATTTTACCATTTTTATTGAGATCATCCTTATTTTTTTATTTCCACCATATGAAAAGTGCCTCCCAATTTTGAGACTTGCAAGTTGGATCTTTGTTTCATCATCGACAATCCTTTGTATCTTGCAATATACTTCAATTTGTCTCCTTATTATCTAGATTTTTTGCATCTAATTCAACATCATAAGTGGGTAATTGAAACTTTACATCTAACGTTAATAAAACTTTCATCGGAAGAATGATGATTTTTCTTAGGTTTCTTATCCTTGGAGGGATGTACACTTGCTTCACTTGTAGATGTGAGTGAAGGAAGAAGGTTATGAAGGTCCACCTCCAACTCCTCCTTCTACTCTTATTGAAGATTCACCTTCTTCAACTTTTGGATTTCTTAGCCGTCCTCTTTCATGGTAAAGTTCCTCTACAATGGCTTTCATCAATTGAAATGACTCAAAGGAATCGTCCTCAGATGCAAAAGGACCTAGTTTTCTTGGTAAAGACATCTCTTGTTATGCGGTCTCCTTTGAATCTATGTATTAGAACCTCAAGTTGGCCTTCTCCTGCGGCTTGAGTTTTTCTCTGATGAGCATCCAATGCTCTGGTGAGATAATTTTCTTGAAACTATCAAAGATAAGGGAAAACACCCAAGGTGGAGTAGCCGAGATAAGCTTTGTAAGATGAGAGACTCTAGAGGGCAAGGCTTACGAAAAGGTTGTCCCTCTTGAGAGTTTTATTCAATGTTCCACAGCATGACATGAAATGTTATTAGCAGTTTGAGGATAAAGGCTAGAGAAGAAAGGGGAAATTGGTGTAACTGGAACCAATCCACCCAATGTCACCTCAATGGGATAGTTCTTTATTTTTAAGTGGTAAGGCCGAGTGATCCACACGATGACACAGGGTTTGAGGAAGACGCGGGATTATAAGACAGGATAATTTTCCCCCTCACAAGTTACCACCCGGTGAATAGTCCGACTAACAACCAATAATAAGGTATAACCAAAAGAAAATACCAAATGCACGAGACAAAGCAACAAAGCCGATATATTAGCTTTCTCACTTTGGTTAGTACTTCTATAAATCAATGACTATCTAGTATACATATAAGCAATTGGATAATAAATATTGGCGAAGTCAATGTTTGCATAAATAACAATGATATATATAATGTCACATAAATATTGACGAAGTCAATGTTTGTAAAATAACAATGATATATAATATCACTTCTTCAATAAATGCTAAGAAAATGTGGCATTCAATGTAACAATCAACACTTCATTCAATTAATGCCTTCAAACCACAATTCAATTGCTTCTAAGAGAAACATTAGTTGCACAAATGATATTTATAGCTAAAGATGACGACAACAATAGGTTAGCAAGGTTAGTTTCTAAGCTAGGGTTAGTAGTTAGGGTTTCATTCAAAGTTTTGAGAGTTGTTTTGATCATGACATTCACAAGCTTGGTCTTAGATCAATGCATTTTCAGGGTTAATGGAGTCAAAAGGAGGACGCATGAGTTGAAGGATCAAGAAGATAGTAAAGCTAAGGACTGGAAGGTGAAGCTTTGAGGTGTTGCTATGACAAGGCTTCAAAGTCAAAACCCTAGGGGAGAGAGGCTCACTTTGGTGTAGGGGAACTAGGCCTTAGTGCTCTCTCCTCCTTCCTTAACTCAATGGCAAAACAACTAGCACAGGAAAAGGGATACAACTAAGACAAGATGATTTGCAAGGCAACATGTTGCTATGGCAAGGCTTTACCAGCAAACCCTAGAAAAACGACTCATCAAGGTGTAGCTGAACTAGGCCCTGATGCGTCTTCTTCTAATTAGCTCAAAGAAGTAAAATGGCTAGCATATGAAGAGGTGGAAAGAGTGTAGCTAAGTATAGGCTCAATCCTCTTCAACATGAATGTGTAGAGTGCTGCCAGGGTAAGGATCTATCTCACTTCAACAAATAAAATGGCTAAAAATCTTGACGGGGACATGAGACAAGGACCTACAATGTGTGCTTGTCCCCTAAGGTTTATTCAGTAAATTATAACCATAAATTCAAGAGAAATAAAACTATAGCCATTCAATTAAGAAGTTTTGCAGAAATTTACTTACATTTAACCAATAAATCAAGTAGCAAACCCTAGTTGAACACCTTCCACCAAGAGAAATGCCAAAATATGCCAAGAAAATCTTGCTCAACAAATGTGCCTCACTATTTCAGCCAAAACCCTAGAATAGGGCACAAATTTCAGACCTCACTAATGAGTGAGTTAGAGATGATAAAAAAAATGAGAGTAAAAACCCTCAATTTATATTGTACCATGACCTAATTTTACATTTTAGGTCATGAAAAGGCCGACAAGACCAAAATACTAAAAATCATACTGTTTTACATTAAATATTCAAAATTAAACCCTAATCAAGCTAAAGAGAGATGTCATGCCCCTTTGAGGGAGAGGTTAGCCCCTTCTAGGGTAGATACCATAAACTTGATCCAAAAATGAAGGTATTACTGATAAATTGCACGTTAGTTTAATGTACTTTATGCATTGGATCGATAAGAATGTGAAATACTTAAACTCATTAGCTAGTTGTGGAATATCAAATGTGACTTTTACTTGATGCTCATTAATGATTAACGAGATCAGCCATTGATAGCCATGATGTAAATGAAGACAAGAGAACAACAAAACATAAAGATAAATAGAGACAAGAACTTGTTAACGGAGTTCACCAATCGTCGGCTTCGTCTCTGGGCCCGCTTCCAAGTGGAGGACCTCTTTATTTCTCTTTAAAATGCTCAAAGTTATCTTACATAGGTTATTTGTTGTTACATAACATGATTTAGATCTGTTGTGAAAGACCTCCTTGCTGAGATTCATACATACATCATCAAATTCCTCTAAAAAACATGGCAAAAATGCCCCTCAAAACATGAGAAAAGGCCAAACATTACACGCTGCTCCTTCAAATCCCTGCATCAAAAAGTCTCCCTCAAGCTTCAAAAATGATGGTTTATATAGGTTTTAGGTTCAACAAGAGAAGCCTAACTTCTCCTGAAGATATGGCCTCTTTTTGGGATCAAATCCCCCTCCAAATGGCCAAATATCCCCAAAACACCAATTCTGGACCAAAACTTTATTAAAAAACCCACTTTGTAACAAAATTTAACAAATACAAAGAGTAGCCCCTTTGGGCTAGGAGCGCGCCCCCTAGAATTGGTCATATTCAATCTATATGGCTAAGATCTAGACCCTTAAATCACGCTAGCCCTGGTTATATGGCGAATTATGAGGTGACCTCGGCCTAAAATAGGTAAACTCCTCGCACACCTTTCAAGTGGAAGCTCTCGGTCTTGTGGAAAAATACTTGGAACCATGGCTTAATGTGCGCTAGTGGTTGCAGTGGAAAGTCCGTGCCCCGGATCGTAGGTTAGGACGATATACCATGGGCTGGGGCTTAGCCCCAGCCCCCCTCCGCACCATACCTTAATACCATGCATTTAAATAATTATATTGTGGCTTGTATACACAAAGCACGTACATGGCGCGTTGGTGTTAGGGCTTTCCTCAAAGAACTTAGCTTGGTCATTTGGTCATGGGTTCAAAACCCATGGACTCCAAAACATTTTTAACTCGCTACATGTTTGATGATTGGGTGCCACGTGGCTGCCCATGCCTGGGCCACGTGGCACCACCACATTTGACCACAATTCGCCATGTGTCCACACTACATTGGTCCGAGTCTGCCACATCTATCCAGTGACAAGTTGCCACCTTTCAACACCTGCTTCTGCCACGTCAGCATCATTAAATAGCTTTGGTGATGTCATGCTGATGTCATCATTGACTTTTTTCTAGACCTTTGACTTTTTAGTTGTTTGAGAATCTGACCAGAGTGTGATAACTCTTGCATACAGAGCTCGTTTGAGAAAGTAAATATATGGTCGGAATCAGCGCGATGAGACGATCACAATGAAATTGGTTTCATTCAATTCTGAGAACTTTCATTTTTGAGCATTTTCTAAGCCTGGGGAGCCTCCTGGATCATGGATGAACTTGGATTAGAGATCACAAAGGCCTACCATGACTTATATTCCTTTGACTCTAGGAAAGTGAAGTGTCTTGGGGTTATCAAATATTTGGTTATGACCTTATTTTAGTTGCCCATGAAAAGTGTGGTCATGGACATTGTAGTGGCAGATGTTCCCCCTAAGTTTGGCATGCTATTGTCAAGATCTTGGATAAAAAGACTCGGGGGAAATTTACAAATGGACCTCACATATCCCACCATTCCTGTATTTGGGGGTGAGCATAGAAGACTTTACAGGGAAGTTTAGTTGGCCTACATCATTAGTGATGAAGCAGACCCCACCAACCATCTTATTTTTGCTATTGACATTGATTTGGGATCCATCCTATTGCAACTCACTAATGCTACTGAAAACCCTCTTAAAATCAGAAAATAGTCCATCACTTCTTGTGAAACCCCTCCTCCAACTACCCTTGTTTGGAATATGTTCTTTGATGGAGCCTCTTCTAAGGAAGGTGTTGGTGTTGGAGTGGTCTTTGTTTCACCTTGTCAAGAGACTATACCTTTGTCCTATAAGCTAGAATTTGAAACTACAAATAATGTGGTAGAGTATGAAGCTCTTGTTTTGGGTTTAAGGGCTACAAAAGACATGGGGATTGAAGAGCTATCAGTGTTTGGGGATGTAGAACTAATTGTTCATCAGATCAAAAATATTTATCAAGCCAAGCACCCTACGCTTAAGACTTACATAATTGTTCATCTTCCTAGCTTTCAACATTTCATTTATTCCAAGAGAGGAAAATACCATGGTTGATTCTTTGGCTGTTTCAACAAGCCATTTCAGAATCCCATTGCCACCTAAACTCAAGTATAATGTAGGGGAGAAATATAGACCCTCTGTACCTAACAAGATCAAGCATTGGAAGGTGTTTGAGGATGATAATGAGATCAAAAATTTTCTTGAGTCTGTTGATGAGTTCTCTGCATTACATATTGATCAGGATCATGATTCTGAAAGTAGTCCTCATGCTGATGTATTTTTAAATAAAATTGCTAATCACCATATTGTTCAGCTGCCTAGCAACCACATTCCAAAGGGATTAGTTCCTTTAAAAAGGTTGTTCGATGGGAATGATGTCGCAGTAAAGGTTAAAGTCTCAACTGATGATGCTGATATAACTGAGTACAACATTGGTACAGAGAAAGATCCCAAATTTTTCAAGTTGTCAAGAGAGCAAAGGGACAAATATGTTGAGTTGTTGAAAGAGTTCGTTGATGTGTTTGCCTAGACATATGAATATCTCAAGACACATGACACAAATATCATTGAGCACAAGATCCCATTGAAGGAAGAGTCCAAGCCATTTAGGCAGAAGTTGAGACAAATAAATCCTATGTTGTTGCCCATTATGGAGAAAGAAGTAAAAAATATTTTGGATGCCCAGATTATGATTCCTTTGAGGTATTTTGAATGGGTGGCCAACTTGGTCCCAGTGAGAAAGAAAAATGGAGAAATCAGACTTTGTGTGGATTTCCGAAATTTGAGCAGAAGCTCTAAGAAAGACAATTACCCCTTGCCCAAGATGGAGCACATATTACAGAGGGTGACAGGGGCATCCAATATGTCTATGATTGATGGATTTTATGGCTACAATCAAGTCTCTGTCTTACCTAAAAACAGAGAGAAGACAACCTTCACCACTCCTTGGGGTACATTCATGTATGCTAAGATGCCCTTTGGATTGATGAATGCACGAGCAACCTTTCAGCGAGCCATGGACATAGCTTTTATTGGAGAGAAGGACAAGTTTGTAGTCATTTATTTGGATGACATAACAGTGTTCTCACAATCTGATAAAGAACATTATGATCATATGAAAATAGTCTTCTTGAAATGTAGAAGATTTGGCCTCTCTCTAAATCCAAAAAAATAATTATTTGCCATGAAAGAAGGGAAATTATTGGGGCACATTGTGTCAGTTGAGGGAGTAAGGATTGATTCAAGCAGGGTAGAAGCTATCCAAACTTTGTCACTCCCTAGATCCAAGAAACAAGTTCAGTCTTTCTTGGGGAAAATTAATTTTCTGAGAAGGTTTGTTTCAAATTTTTCTGAGAAGGTTTGTTTCAAATTTTTCCGAGTTGGTAAAATTTATCACAATCATGTTGAGGAAGGGAAATGAGATCAAGTGGACTTATGAAGATCGTAATTCTTTCAATCAAATAAAGAAGGCCTTGACTGAAGCACATGTGCTTATCAGTCCTGACTACTCCAAGGAGTTTCTGATTTTATATTTTGCTTCATTTGACACAGTAGCAGTTGTTTTATTGCAGAAGAATACTGAAGGGTTAGAGCAGCCCATTTCCTTTTTTAGTAGGGCACTGAGAGATGTTGAAATAAAATATGACATCATGGAAAAACATGCCTATGCGTTGGTTAAATCTCTCAAAGCTTTTAGATCTTATGTGCTACATTCAAAAGTCATTGCATATGTCCCTTCATCTTCTGTGAAGGAGATCCTCATTTAGCCTGACATAGACGGAAGAAGGATCAAGTGGATTGCCAAGATCCTTGAATTTGATCTTGAAATAAAGCCTACCAAATTGGTTAAAGGTCAAGGTTTAGCTAGGTTGTTGGTTGAATCTAATTGTGAAGCCTTGGGGCTCAATTTCATCAACATTTGTTCAGAGAATCAACAAGCTGAATTGTCTGATGAAGATCCTCCAATTCACACTCCAATCGCGGGATGCATTTGGTATAAAGACATTATATTTTTCCTATAGAAGTTGGATCTTCCTAAGGGCATGGAAAAGAGAAAGGTAGGAACTTTGAAGCTCAAAACAATTAAATATTGTCTGATTGATCAAGTGTTATATTGGAAAGACCCTTTAGGAGTGTTGTTGAGATGCCTAGACCCACAGGAATCCCAAAAGATTATATATGATTTTCATGATAGTTTATGTGGGGGGCATCACTTCTAGAGAACCACAGCCTATAAAATTCTCAGGGCTGGGTATTTTTGGCCTAGTCTCTTTACTGACGTCTGTGCAAAGATCAGGGCTTGTGTTAAGTGTCATAAATTCTCCGGAAAGAAGAAACTCAAGTATCTGCCACTAAAACCCGTGGTAGCTTCAGGGCCCTTTCAGCAGTGGGCCTAGATTTTATTGGGGAAATTTATCCTGCTTCAAGTGGTCAAAATAGGTGGATCTTGACTACCACAGACTACTTTACCAAGTGGATAGAGGCCATCCCCACAAGAAATGTTTCCCACAAAGTAATCATCAGTTTTCTTGAGGATATTATGGAAAGATTTGGTTGTCCAAACAGAATTGTCACAGATAATACTGCAGCTTTCAAGGCTGAACCACTGATTAAGTTTTGTGAACAATTTGGAATCACATTGATTCACTCTACTCCTTACTACCCCCAAGGGAATGGATTGGCAGAGTCCTCTAACAAGAGCCTTATTAAGATAATCAAAATACTGTTAGAGGACAACAAGAAGACATGGGATTTGAAGCCTAAATTTGCTTTGTGGGCTGACAGAGTGACAATAAAGAGATCTCTTGGCATCTCTCCTTTCCATCTTGCATATGGAGTTTAAGCCATTTTTCCTTCTCATCTTGCCTAACCTGTGGCGAAATTCTTCCAAGACTACCAGGGAGAACCAAATGATATGATTAGGAGAATACAATAGCCGGTATAAGTGCAACAGACTAGAGAGAAACTACTGGGCAAAGCACATGACCATCAACAGAAGATCAAGCAGGCCTTTGACAAGAAGGTAAACAAAAAGAATTTCCATCTGGGAGATCTAGTACTCAAGTGGGATGCACCTAAATAAGATAAAGGCAAGCACAGTAAATTTGAGGCCTTATGAATCGACCCCTTCAAAATTTCAGAGGTTTTTTCAAATAACACTTACAAGTTGTAGGATTTGGAGGATGTTGAAGTTTTTGGTAGCCCTGTAAATGGGCATTTTCTAAAGAAGTTATTACTTAAGCCATGAGTGTCTTCCCACGTCATTGTAAATATCATTTTTCTTTTGTTTTTGTTTTTATACGTGACTCCACAACCCAACACTAAGGCATTGAAGCTACAAAAGGAGTTCTTAGAGCCTCACAGGGAGGTCTCCAACCCCCATGGAGCCTATATGTTAACACATGAATTTGCATCCTACTTCATAGGACTCAAGCAATAACTAAGGTTTACCCTCAGGAGCATTATGGTGTAAATCACATGGCATTCTGCCCATGATTTCCACAGGAAGAATGAAAATGTTTGAGGTCTGAACAACTCAAACACCCTCAAAATTCAGTCAAAGGGTGTGTTTTCGACCCCTTGGTCAAAAGTTATCACATAAAATTGTCAAGGGTCATAGGCCGTAGCCATGAGCGCAAAGCACAACACTTAGAGTGGTCTAATATGGACTCAAATCAAGCGAGCAATCAAGTTCAGTTTTCAGCAAAGGAGATCTAGACCATTGGATCACGGGGAATCGTGGACCGTCAATTTGAGGCAAGCGCAGAATCGAAAATTGGGAGAAGGGAGGGCAGTATCCTTTCAACTTCCCGAGATGCAAAATCCCAATATGCAAAGAGGAGATCTGGACCGTTGGATGATGGGGAATCGTGGACCGTCGATCTGAGGCAAGCACAGAATCGAAAATCGGGAGAAGGGAGGTAAGTATTCTTTCAACTTCCCGAGATGCAAAATCATGATACACAAAGAGGAGATCTGGACCATTGGATCACGGGGAATCGTGGACCATCGATCTGAGGCAAGTGCGGAATCAGAAATCGGGAGAAGGGAGGTGAGTATTCTTTCAATTTCCTGAGACGCGAAATCCTGATGCGCACCTTTTGGATAAGTGCTTGGTCATAGTCGGGGTCACATTGTTGAAGGTTAAGGAGAGAAGTTGTCACTCGTTAGGCTCCAGTTCACGAGTTCAGAAATCAGGAGAATCAGGACTGGCTCACATTGAAGCACCCGAGATGCGAAATCACGAGGCACCTTTTGGGTAAGTGCTTGGTCACAGCCAGAGGTCATATCAATGAATGATGGGTCCAAAAAGGAGCTTAGCACCTACAACGCCCGTATTGGTCACAAGGGAAGATTTGCAGAGCCTCAAGGCGTCAGGATTGACTCGAAGAAGTCGTGAGCGCCGCCTGGAAACATTCATGGGTGTCAGGCCTCGTCCTGATCCCAATGAAGGAATTTATTGAAGATAGGGGCGACAGTTGAGACCTCGTCTCACCCCATAAATTGAAGAAACCCACTTTGTAGGCCATGTAGATTTAACCCATTTTGTAAGAATGAATGTTGATGACCACAACTTATTCAAGTGACAAATGAGACCACATTGAAGATTATGAATGACCTAAGCAATCTATGGCACTTTCTACTTCAAGAATGGATTAATATCCAATTTGTCCATACAATGAATGCTCTTGAGGAGGACACTGGAGGGGAATATTTGAAAGAACAAGCCCTTGAAGAAGAGGGTATACTACAATGTAGAACACCACCATGCAATTGTAGCAATGATTTCACTATGGACTCCCTGTTGATGCCATAATATCTTAGCAAGAAATCAAGATCTTATTTTGGCCAATTGATCCATATTGGATCATTATATAATTTTCCATATCTTGGTACTTTATGGGTGGAAAAATTGGAGGAATTGGATTGTAAGACCCATTTTAGTGGCAAGTCCTAGTTTGGATATTTGGAGTCTAGAACCTTCCATAGTCATTTTGAGACATCAAACGGAATATTTTTAGTCAAAATTTTGTGAGCATAGCGTAGAACCCCTTGACGTTGTTCTAGACATTGAGACCTTTCCAACAGTGTGAAAATCACCTCAATTGGAACTGATATGCAGAAGTTATCCCTCCCTCATGTTGACCTACCTTATTGACCACCATTGTACATGTGGATGCCGCGTCAACCCCCATTATTCACACATGTGGGGCTAAGCATGTGTGGAATTTTAATAATATTTTGAAGGTCCAAAACCTTATCACTAATTGAGGGTTGAGGATGCAAAAACCCTAACCCTAGATGACTATCAGGCTATGTTAAATATCAAGTTGCTAGGAGGAGAAAGGGTTTCATTCTTTAGCATTGTACTTGTTCCATAGTTGAGCATAGCATCTAGTCATGGATTTGAGAGCATAACAAACGATGAATGAGATTATGTAGCAGCCATTTAGGCCATGGTGTTAAAGGAAACTCCACAATGTTAAAGGAAACTCCATAATGAATGCCTCTTTCTTTGCATTTGAATTTCATTACTGAAGAAAGGAGAACAAAGCACAGGCCTCGCCTTCTAGCTGGGTTTCTCTCATATTGGTTTTCCCAGGATACATCTTGTGTTCACTTGTGTGGATAGTGTGTTATTTTTCTTGTTCTTTCATTTTCATATTCAATTATTTTTCATAATATGAGCAATAATCTAGTGATAATAAATTTGAGATATAAGGAAATAAACATGCATTAATAAAATATTTCAGTATAATACAAGATTTGTTATGTCGAACTGTTCCAGTGGTATATCAATAGTAGTTTACAAATCATATTGGTATCATAGCAGTTTTATTTGGGGTATTTTTGGAAAATTGTTGGATCCAGGAATTGGCTTAAGAAGGAAGTCACAAAACCCTAGCCATGGAAAATGAGTATGTTCATAGAAATACTCAGGATGCAGTAGAAGAGAGATTTTCAAGGCTGGAAGAGGAAGTTGTTGATATCTCTTGCAACATGGCCCTCCTCATGGTGGCTCTAGCAAACAAGTTCGAACCTTTTGGGGAGGTTGGTGGTGTTGGCACCTTAAGGTTTTGGCAAGACCATGTGTGAGCCAGGAGTTTGCACTATGTAGCTCCAAGATTCAATACCTGCACCAACCAATATTCTACTGCATGTGAAAACCAATTTTGTCCTACGTGCAAGGACTTGTAAAGTTTGCATGCATGCCAAATCCTCAAATATATTTGGTAATGATTATAACCATTTTTGTAACAACCCCACTGATTGATCTGTAAATTTCAATGGATATTCCATTGGATAGTTCATCACAACATATCTATAAAATATTGAAATATTTACTATGAAGGTTAATTTTATTTAGATCTCAAATTCTTTAATTATTGGTTTTTTTCTTAAAATGTATGAAATAGATAAAATGAGAAAAATAGAGAACATAAATAAATACTCACGCACCATCCACAAATAAAAACAAGATATAACTTGGAAACCCAATATGGGAGAAAACCTAGCTAGAAGGTGAGGTTGCTCTACTCTCTTTTATTCAAATACAAGTACAAAGAAAGAGGCACTCTCTGTGGAGTTACCTTTGACATTCTGGCATGTATGGCTACTAAAAAATCTCTCCTCCTCTGTTATGCTCTCAAAATATCACTCCTAGGTTTTTTTCTCAACTATGGAACAAACACAATGCTAAAGAATGGAACCCCTTCTCCTCCTAGCGGCCTGGTATTTAACATCGCTCGATAGTCGTCTAGGGGTAGGGTTTTGATTTCCTCAACCCTTAATTGTGATAGGGATTTGGACCTCATAAAATATTATTGAAAGTCCATACATGGATAGCCCCATATGCATGAGTAATGGAGGTTGGTGTGGCATCCATTCATACCATGGTGGTCAACATGGTAGGTCAACTTGTGGGAGGCATAACTTTTGCATACAAGCTTCGATTAACATGATTTTTGCATTGTTGGAAAGTTATCAATGTGTATAATAGTGTCAAGGGATCCCATTCTAAAGCTGGGAATTTTTTTACCCTAATAAGTTTTGTTTGATACCACAAAATGGCTCCGGGAGGTTTCAAATTCCAATTTTCCAAACTGGGACCAACCATTAAAATGACCCTGCAAGTCAATTCATCCAATTTTTTCCACTCTGAAAGCATATAGATAGATGAAAAATAATAGAATGATCCAATCTAGATCATATATCCCCATTTAGGGAGGCTTTTGGTCCCCAAAATCTTTACTGAATGAGGTGAGGAAATTTTTCTTGTACCTTCTCCCTAGAGTACCACTTTGCTTTGCCTAGAAGTTGTCCTTTCAACCCAATATTCCAAAGTTCATGTTTCCCTTGTCTTGTAGTTCTGAACCACTTCTCCAAAACTGTGTCCTTTCCCAACTATGTTTGAGCATCCAGTGCTAAGTCCTCTATGGAATTTAGGACTTACTCCTCCTCCTGATCCAACATGGAAGGTTCATAGAGTTTGATATTCTCCATATTCACTACTAAGTAAATGTGCATGTATGGGGGTAGATTAAGTTTGTAGGTGTTATCTCCCACCTTATGCAATATCTTGAAAGGTACATACCATAAAGCCTTGATATTCTTACCGGGCCCCTATAGTATTTCCTTATTCATTTGTAACCAAACTTTGTCTCCCACTTTGAACGACTTCTTGGTTCTGTGTTGATCATGTCTAGCCTTGTATTTTTCCTATGACTTCTTCAACATCTCTTGTACTTGCAAATGGATTTTCCTAATCTTCTCAACAAATTTATCTGCTCTCAATGCATCTCCTGTGAGTTCCTCCCTCACTCTTCCTTGATGTCCATATACAACATCCAAGGGTGAAGGTGGAAAATATCCAAAGCAAGTTTCAAAATGTAACTTACCAATAGAAGTGCAGATTACTCTATTATAAGAGTGATGTATGTAGATCAAATTTTTATCCCATTTATTCTTATGCTTCTAATTGTAACCTCTCAAAATATGAAACAAATTCTTTTTTACTACTTCTATCTTCCCATTTGTCTTTGGATGGAATGTTATAGATCTCTTCAACTTAGTGCCCATATTCTCCCACGATGTAGTCCAAAATCTAGTGAGAAATATGGTATCCATGTTTGAGATAATGCTCCTTGGTATCCTAAAGTGCAACCATAGATGTTCAAAGAAAATGTTTGTTGCTTCTTGTCCTTTGGTTGTCTTTTTACAAGGCATGATAATGAACATCTTGTTGAAATTTTCAACTACCACAAATAGATAGTCATGTCCCTTCCTTGTTGTTGGTAAAGTTCCCACAAAGTCCATGGAAATGATTTCCCAAGTTCGAGTGGGTATAAGTAAGGGATGGTTTAGACCTTGATTTTTGTTACTAGGCTTGTTGGCACAACAAAGTATACATCCTCTAGTATATTGTGCTACATCTTCTTTCATTATGTGTCAATACACATACCTTTGTAAGTTGGCAACTGTCTTCCTAACTCCAAAATGTCATGCAACCTTGGAGGTGTGAGCTTGTAGCACACCTAATACCCTAACCCTCACTTAGGTTGGTGGGGTGTCACAATTTACTCTTCTTTGACTTACTACGATTCGAGCAATGTACCCTATTATTGGATTTTGCTCGTCGATAGCTTTCCAACGACTATAATCTTTCCCAAATCCGAGCCTGATATCCAGAGTTATGACCTCTTAATTCTTTTTGACCCTCTGTTGTGTGGCATCCACATGGTTGATTTTCATTTGCACCATCTGATGTGGCACTCACATGGTGCTTACCACATGGATCATCACCTTAATAGTTATGATCTCTTGGGACCCTTCCTCATTTTCGTCGGGGTTCTCTTTCTCTCACGGAGACATAAGTCACCCACGACCCCAAGCTCCGACGACGAACTCGGGTTAGTCCAATTTTAAGATCTGACGACTCTTGGGTCTTAACATCCAATGGCTTTGATCAAGTTGATGCCTCTGAATTGCATGATGATTAACACATGCTCTTTGAAACTCTTCTAAGGAAACTAGGCGGGGCCTACGACAATCTAGAGTTGAAGCTCCATCTCACCCGTCCATCGATCAACGACCCTCGTCTAACATTGTAAAGGTCTTCATAGTTGTTGAAGTGCACTCACTTCAACTCCAAATCCTACACTCGACTGCCTGGTCCTGACGATCAATTATACAGATCTGATGGTGATCGCAACACACCCGTCAATGTTTAGGATCCAACCCCCGATTTCTACCTAGGTGATGGTTAGTGTTATTGGTCCCCTTCTTCGTGGCCAGTAAAAGAGATCCAATGGAGGTGATATGTCTAGACCTCTTCCAACAGATCAACGACTCCCATGTACTTCTTCATTGTTGGATATATGCTCTCATCTCCTCTTCAAGACTTTTGATTTCTTTCCTTTCGATGAAACTAGGGTCGACATCAACGACCCAAAATTTTCCTTTATGGCCTCCACCCAATCAACGACTACTATGCTCTCATCCCCTTTCTTCATCAAAATGGATCTCATAGATCTAACAGTGAGGATATATCATTTCATATATCTAAGGCATATGGCCTCTCTTCTTCATCGTTGGAGTTCCCCACTCCAACTCTTAGTCATTTTCAAGGACTTTGTCCCCTATGAATGGCTCAGATGTGTTCAGTGCATTGAATCGACGATTAAGAGTCGCTCCAACTCAAAACATAATATTCTTCATTGGAAGACAGTCTGACTTGGGAGTTAGTCACGTTCTAGGTTCTAATAGGCCAAAACCCTTTGGTTTTCCAAGTCTTCAAAGTTCACAAACCACTCTAAGGCCCTTATGGTCCTTTCGATTTCATCATAAGTGAATTTCTTTCATATCTTGCAAGCTTTCCACTTAAGTATAAGAGGTTCTAACAGGGCTTAGGTTTCCTCACTCTTCCTATAACTTCTCAGAGACTGGGATTTGGCCATTACCTCCCCAGATGAAGTCCTTACATGTATCATGTAAGATTTCCTCTCATGCTTCAAGAATTCTAGAAATACACAGTACCACAGAGTATTCATTGTACTTCATAAATTCAGTAATTCAATAGTGGAAATAAAAACATGCATTCCATTTTATTCATAGCTTTCATACATTCAAATGAATTCATATTTTCCATAAAATTGAATCCACACATTTACAATATCATCGAACAATAAACAAGCCATATTAACACTTATATGTTCAAGAAAGTATCAACATCCAACTGACCAAGAGAGGTTTCCTTTCCTCCCAACCTTAGGCCATACTACATAGTACCGTCCTACAGTATTCCACCCTCGTTCCAAGCCATGATATCACAAGGAAACTATTCAGTTGGTCTTCAAATTTAGGTGATCCATGAATATTACTCTCCTTCCTTCGCTGACAATAGTAGAAGTTTCCCCCTTCCCAGTGGACTTAGGGATTCCACATGTTTATTAGGTAGTTTTTCAATTGGATTTCATCTGCACAGGGGATCCCCTTCTCTATTATACAGTCCCTTGATGAACTCCCTTTACTAGTGTTGGTTTTTGTCTTGTAGGTACCAAGTTACGTCCCTTTATTGCTCTAGTATGGATTCAAGTCTCCTCTATTTTAGGGTGATCATCATTAAATTGGACAAGCTTCTTGTTTTCTTCAGGAAATCTCTCCACTTCTTCCTCTTCGACCCATGCCAATGAGTAAATCTATTCTTTACACCTTCGGCCTGTGAGATTGTAGCTCCAACTCTTCCTCGGAGTATTTTCTCTATGTATTGTGTGTTGTTCTCCTTTCTACACAGATGTCCATGTCTATCTTCCTTTGTCTCTGTTTTCGTGTCTATTGCTCCCCTCTATTGGTGATGTTTTTTACCTTTGGTCTCTTCCTCTACCAATCCTTGGGACTCTCGTGGCTTCTGTCAAACATGACCTATTGTATGGAGTCTAAATTTTTTAAGGGGTAATTCTGTGGTGTCCTACTGTCGGGTCATTTAGTTGACCCATTTTTCCTTTTTTAAGAGACCAAAATTGTCATCAATTATTAACTACTCCAACCATTTCCTTGAATTTAATTACTAGTCAGATGGCCCCAAATCGATCTGGGTACGCTCGTAAGTGTAAGCTCATGTTTACGAGTATACGCAAGCTTCTTATTTTCTTCACTAAAACATCTCAGCTTCACCTCACCTATCCACTTCATCAATTCCACATGTGATATCATGGATAGTACTTTCAAGGCTTTCTCCACCTCAGTCAACTATCTGGTGTTTTCATTAATCAAAACATGATTACAAGCTTCATAATCATAACCATACAAAGTATTAAGCATAATTACAACTATGGGGGAAAACAAGGTGTTACATTCCCCTCCCCCTTAAAGAAACATTGTCCTCAGTGTTT
>SNQJ01S0067962.1:21009-39897 GCA_010110895.2 Picea sitchensis
TGCTTCCAAAATAAACTATCTATACAACCTAATATTTGGTAATGAAAAGTCAAGCAACAACTGTATCTCGTGCTCTACTTCCATTTTAGGCTCTTGGAACACTCCTTTGTATGCCTATAACAACTCCTCCAATTTTTATTTATGTTCCTTGGTACATCCCTCTAATTCTCTCTTAAGAAAAGAAATATGTACTTCTTACTAGAACTAATCAATTTTTTGGCTTGGTTAGCACTTGCCAAAGAGATCTTTGACTTTCCTTTATGTGTTGATGATATAAGACTTCCCATCCTTGATTAGTCAGTATTGGTTTTCTCTCCACATGAAGATTGCATCCATGCTATACATGTAGGGTCTTCCAAACACTACACCACACACATCAAGGGGTAATACATCTAATTCCACTTCATCGATAAAATCTACACTTATAGAAAACTTGATCTTACATTGTTAAGTGACTATGATCTTGGCATCCTTATTCACCCATCCCAGTGGATATGGGATCGGATGATCATGAACCTCCAACCCAAGCTTCTTGACCAAATCATGTGCTATGAGATTGGACTGTGAGCTAGAATTAAATAGAGCGTCTACCTTGGTATTTTTGACCTGGATCTTAATATGGAAGATTTTTTCATCTCTTTCTCTTCCGTGTGATGAAGGCTACTTAGATTCACCTCCTTCATCTTCTCATCCACATCCAAGATTCTCTCTACCCGGTTGCTCGAATCACTTCCTAGCAATTTCTTGTTCTTTGCTTCCTTCCTACAATTCTTTGGATTCAACTCTAGGTGTAGCTTCCAACACTTATCTTCAGTGTGACCWTTAATATTGCAATGGTTGTAGTGGTTGTTTATATCATTGCACTGACATGGTTTCTATATTCTTGTMTTTTATTTTCCACTTATTTTTCCCCTCCTTGGAAGCATCTTGGTGGTCTTTCTATTTAGAACCACTTGGTTGTACTTTCTTATGGCCTATTTTCTCTATATATTGTGCTTGCACACAAGCCTCATCAATGGTCCTGGGTTTTAAGAGCATCACTTTCTTTCACAAATGACCGTGTAGACCCTCTAGATACTTGAGGAGTACATCTAGGTTATTGGGAGAGATACCCAACATGATCGCCATATTCCTAAATTCGGTGGTGCACTCTTGCACACTCTTCCCTTGCCTCTGCCTGAAGTGATGCCAATTGGTCCAATGGTCCTCTACATACCTAATAGGATATATCTTGACTTGATGAAGGATTTAAAATCCTCCCACTTAGTTACCGGTGGATCACCCTTCGACCTAAGTGTCTCCATGTGGCTTTCCCACCAGGTTAGTGGATGGCCCTCTAGTTTTAGTTGGGAAAATGAAATTTCACTTTTCATCTACATTATGGACATTGAATACACTTTTAATGGTTGTAACCAATGATTCAACTTAATAGAATCGAGTCATCTTGATAGGGTTTGATGTCCACTTTCGCTTCCATTTTGAAGAGAGATTGTGAAGGAGTGATGGCAATAGAACTTGGTTTCTCTTTCTCTAGTTCTTTTCTCGATTCTTTTTCTAGGTCTTCACTATCTCTCGATTTCTCATCAAATCTAGCTTCTGAATTAGAACCACCTGTTGGCTTGGGGTTTTATACCCAGGGTTCGAAATTATTTACCAAGAAATACCCCATAGACACTGACATATTCAATCTTCAAGGACTAAAGAAGGCCTCACCTGAGACACCATGAGAATCACAAAGACTGATGGTTTGTGAAAATCATGAAGGAATAGTATAGACATGAGACATCCAACTCAGAACCATGAAATCATTTCACATTAATTCATAACATCCACATGAGTGTTCCGCAGAATAACACATAATTGGAATACATTCATACTAGAATCCATAATAGACAGAGACCAAGGTGCTTCATGCATCATTCATTAATCTCAAAGTCATTCATATACATTTCAATACAAAAAGGGGTGGAAGCCTGCTTAGAGCGCATTCAGAGTAAAACAAAGACCAACAATACACTCAGATCTCAATCTACTTTCTCTCTCATATTCACATAACAACTCCTGAGCAATTAGTGAAGAAGAGCATAACAAGATTTGAACCAATGCTTAACTAAAACCCTAACTCATAAAAGCTAGCATAAAAATGAACTACCAGTTAATAAGAAAACCCAAGCCTTACACATTTATATGCATTCCTTTTATCTCTATCAGAGCATGGCAATCGTAACAAACTTGCTAGCTCAACCATGACCAGTCAGGTTGTTACAAAAACAATTACAATCACTACCAAATATCTTCAAGGAATCAACATGCATGCAAACTTTACAAGTCCTTACACGCAATAGAAAATCATTCAGCGTGCATAGTAGAACACTTGTTGGCGCAAGCACTGAATCTTGGCACCATGTAGTCTAAACTTATGGCGCGCACATAGTGCCAACTTGTGGTGCACTCACAATCTTGCCAAAACCTTAGGGTGCCAACATGCCCCCAACACTATAAGTTGGTTTGTCCTCGAGCCAATGACATTACTTCATCGTTAGCTCAGTGATGAAGTTTTTAGAATCCTTGATTCGGATTGGTGGAACATCTTCAACTGTCCCTGATTAGGTGAAATATTTCCATATTTGGCTAGTGTGGTATATATGTTGGCTTATGAATGTCTTGCCCACCCCTGAGGTCGAAATGTGAATTATTCACTTATCAAGGATCTCAACCTCTTTATCATTGATCTCGATCTCAATCCACTCAGAATCTCAGTTCCTCCATTGTGCTTGCATGCCATCTTCTTCATGTCTCTCACGGGCTATGGGAGAATCATGGTTGACACTAGGGTAGTTGCACCTAATACGCAGGACTTCCATGAGCAACGAACTACCTGCTTCAGAATTGGGGTTAGTCCATTGCCTGGGGATCATGTGCTTCCACCCCTTGGGTTATAGGATGTTGTTTACATAAACTACGAATCGTAATTCATAGAACCATGTCCCATCCCAGACGTTGTTGTTGGCACACTGTAAGCTAGGTCCCCTACCCAAGAGATATTTGCGGATGTAGTCCATTCGCAGAATCTCAATTGTTGGGGCTTGGGTATCTGTTGCTACCAGGACTGTAGCATGTTGTTATTGTTGGTTGGAGGTATCCATTACTCAAGGGAAACCTTTGGTAAGTTGAATCTCCAATGTTGGTAGCTCCTAGCATCTATGCCTTGCTTTGTCATTAGATGGGAAATGGGTTCATCTCTCTAACTTGGCTTAGATTTCACCTTGCTCTCTAAGATATCTAGACTTTGCAGTTTATTCCTCACCAAAATTGATTGGTAGCGAGATAATGGTAAGTATAAATAGTCATGTTGGTCAATTCTACCATGTGGCCCATTATCCGATTGTGCATCCAATTCTTGTTTCATCATGATGATCGTCCACTAGTTGTACTTGATGCTATGAGTGTTCCTATTCCATATGTTGTCATGATCTGTCGTCGCACAAGCTTCCTACTTGTATGCCATCGCATTCACCTGTGTGTCTATTCAGTCACCTATGGGGAGCCATCTATCTTCTCCTTTAGCATGTGCGTTGGCAATTATCGCTCCAACTTGGTCAAATATTCCAAATATTGGGAAGTATAAACATGTCCTTTCCTATAGATTACCTAACTATGTCCTACCCTACTAATAATTAATTTCGGATACATGCCTTTACTCCTACCTACCTAACCCTTGGCCTACACTAAAACTAAAACTGCATCCATTCACGACGCATCCAACCCCTATGGACCATAATATGCTTTCAACTGACTTCAATTGATTAGTCCTTTGAGAGGCTGACCCTGCAGCATTTCCAACTGTGTTGCACCTGCCTCACTGATGTAAACTAGTTTAAAGGGTCCTTACCAGTGCATGAACAACTTGCCAAGGTGCTTTAGGAACTTGTTGTCCCACTATACATTACATACCTTAATCGGTGCATGTTATAATATTTCGTTAAATGATTCAACTATGAAATTGGCATGCGGGTGATATGGTGTACTCTTTTGGTGATGGATCATGACCTCCTGAGTTAGCACACGAATGGCATCATTCAAAAAATGTGCGCCCTAGTCGCTCATCAACACTTTTGGGCAGCCAAATCTAGTGAACACATTTTCAAAGATGAGGCATGCAGTTGTCTCTATAGTACAATATTTCAGTAGTGTAGCTCTTGACGAATGGGTCAAGTATTTTGTTGTGGTAATAAAGTATTGTGCGCCAGTTCTGCACACAGGTGGTTTGATCAAACCCACGAAATCAATTGCCCATTTTTCAAATGGCTCTAGTGTGGTGACCGGGAAATGTGACAATTCATCTCTTCATGAAGGCTTCCCGATATAATAGTAAATGGAGAAGCGCTTGCAATATTTCTTAGCTTCTTCAAATACTAACGACCACCATAACCCCACATGTAGCACTTTCTATGTAGTTTCCTTTCCTATGTTGTGTCCTCCCACAATTCCTTCATGCACCTTGCATAGGACCATGTCATGCTCATGTTCTAATATGCACCTAGGAAGGATCCCATCTACTCCAAGCTTGTACAAGTGCCCTACAATCAACTGGTAGTCGATGCTCAGAGTCACCAATTGTTTTCATTGTGCCTGAGTGTATCTCTCATGTGCGTGACCTATCATTAAGTATGTTGTAATCTTTACTAGTTGATCTAGCACCACTTTGACCTTGAAGAGTTGCGCATCGAGGATCTCATTATCTAAATTGCCTCCAACTTCACTTTACTCTATCCTTGAGATATGTTTAGGCCCAACATTGTGTTTTGTCATTTTTGACTACCACTTCAAACTCAAATTCTTGGAAAAGCAATAGCCATCGACATATCCTCCCCCCCCAACATTGGCTTACCAACCAAGTACTTGATCGTTGAATGGTAAGTAAAAAACTTGAAGGGAGTGTTGAGTAAGTAACGTCGAAAATTTTGCAGGGCATAGACCATCGCTAGTCCTTCACACTTCATGGTCGTATAATTCTTCTCAAAATTTGACAGCTTCTTGCTGGAAAAATAGATTGGATTATCAATGTTGTCTTCTTTGGGTTACACAAGCACTGCGCCAAGTGCAATTGAGGGTGCATCCACATGCACGTGGAATATCTTGGTCCAATATGGAAATATCAGGATTGACGCAGTCACTGATCTCTCTTTCAGTGTGTCCAACACCTCATGGATTTCATGTGTCAAGACATACTTGGTATCTTTGCACAATAACTTCTCCAATGACGCTACAACCTTTTCATAACTTTGTATGAATCATCTATAATATCATGTGTGTTTCAAGGTTGTTTGCAACTCTTTTACAGAGGTGGGAGCCAACATGTCCATTATTGTTGCAATCTTTTCCTGATCTACTAGCAAGCCTTCCTTGCACACAACATGTCCCAATAATGCTCCAAATGGTGTACAAAAGATGCAATTTTTCATGTTTAATGAGATCTACAACTTCCTAGTTCTATCCAACATCAAACATAGTACTTGCATATGCTCCTTGAGCAGGTTGAATGCCATCCAATCATCTAAGTATACCTCCATAAACTTATGCATGAAGTTCTTAAAGGTCGCAACCACAATTCTAGAAAATACCATGGGTTCATTGTTCAAGTCGAATGGCATTACCGTGTATGCAAATGAGACCCAATTTGTCACAAACATTGTCTTGGCTCTGTCTTCTTCTGTGATATGCACCCGATGATAGCCTGAAAATCCATATGTAAATGAATAAGCTTCGTGCCCACCCACGTTCTCCAATACATTGTCTATAAATGGTGTCCAAAAGGGAACATTTATGCATGTTGCATTTAAGTTGTGCAGGTCTACACAAATTATTAGATCGCACATCTTCTTTCGTTGCACCACCTTTGGGATAATCCAATTTGACTCCTCCATAGGTACAATGATCCCCACCTCCAGCATTTGATCCAACTCTTTGTGAACTTTTTCTTTGTACTTCGGGTTCAGTCGAAATGGTCTCTTCTTGACTGACTTAGCATCTGGCTTCAACTGAATCTTCATCTCTTTGAGGGATCCTACAATCCCCTTCGTCTCCAAAAATATCCTTGAAATAGGTCTTCATATTCTTTCAACAAATCTACCACTTGTTTCACCATTTCCTGATCCCAGTAATCACTAATTATGGCCATCTTAGGCACTTCTTTTGTGCCTATATTTTGTTTCTTTGTTTTCAATGGCCATGTATAATCTGATGCGGTGCTACTAGAGGCCTTTCCTTGAACTACGTGTCCTCCCTTGATTTCATTTATCTGTAACCCCAAGTATCCTCTTCTTGCATGTCATCATTGTCGACCTTCCAAAAGTATAATGACTGCTTCAATTTCACCATCGACTTATGGTATGTGTGGACAATTTTCTACGCGGTGTGTTTGGGCTGCCAATGGAAGATGAAATCCTTGATTCTTAACAAAATCTCCCTCTATGCAGGGACCTCTGATGTAAACTTAAACATTCCATCGAATTGATTGCTCACTTTCTCCCATTCCCATATTTTCCTTTTTTGTCTCCTCATGGTTATACCAACTTCTAGATACCATATCCATAGTATGGACAAAGGACCCATTGTGCACTAGGAATATTCTTGGTTGTCCAATGCCATTCACAGAAACAAATATGTTTCTGAGGATCTTTGGTACCCTTGTATCGGCTCATTAATTTGAATTTTGTTGGGGTTTGGAACCATAATTTGATACACTCCACCACCTATGCCCAATTGTATAGATCTATGTGGTGCATTGCCCACCGACACGCATGTGTTCCCTTGACCACTGCGTCCATGGCTTGAATACTTTGGATCTCAGGCACACTCTCCTCCATCTATGCTAAAAAGGTGTATGTCGGGCATGTCCTGTCAAACCTTGGTAATTCGCACAACTATGATTTGATCTAACACACTGGTTTGGTGATTTGTGCACATCTCCTGGTCGATGCCTCACACAACTTATTCTTCCTTTGCATCCTCTGAATCTGTGTCATAGTTCACTAGATTAGTTCACCATCAACTATCAGATTCACATAGTCTTCCCTGTGTCCTGTGATGTTGTATATATTATTGATGATCAAGATCTATGCAACTTCATTTACAAATTCATTATATCTCTTGCCCTCATTTGGATCTAGTGGTGCAATGACACACAAGGTGTCCATCTCAAGGGACATTTTTCGTTGCTTCAGATTTAGTACGACATTGTTATAAAATGCCTAGTCAATTCGAACTAGATATGGATAGGGTTCTAATTTATCCATAATCTCGATCACTCCAAAGTATTCTTTAGTTTTTACCCCATCGATGTTCACTTCAACTTTCTCCAACCTACCAATGGGATAAATTGTGTATTGGTTGGCAAGCCTGAGTTGAATGTGGGACCATACCAACTTTGGTTTACCCATCAATTCCCGTGATTTATTTGGCAAGATATGTAATGTCAGATCTCAGGTCCAACATGACATCGTCCATCTCAAAACTCCCTAGCTCATCTATCATCTTAAATTATCTCCCTGTGTGCTTCCATCTGTTGATATGGTGCACGTCCCTTTCTAGTAGCATGGAAAAAATAGAAGCTTTGTTCTCCCCTTTCCCCATGCATATTGTCAGCATGTAGGTCAATTTATTGGTAACAATAGGATCATCCGAGACCTTAAGACAATAAAAAAAAACTCGATTATCCGATTTTCTAAATTAGCCTTGAGGTAAGTGTTGCAATGTGTTTCCTCTCGCGTCGTGCATCACAACTCTTCACGCATATGTTCCTCTTCCATTGACCTCTACATTATGCATTGTAATTATTTGCACACGTGGTCCTCCTCCAACACCATCTAAGCATTATGCAAGAACTGCTTATGTTGCGCAACGTCAAACTTAGGAAGCACCTACACTGCTTTCTTGATTTCCCTTCTAACTATTGTTTTGAGCATTCTTCTTTCTGCAGGTCAACTCTCGTGTGGATACCTCCTTGGTTTAATACCAATGCATCAACTTCTTCTTTTAGCTTATGTTCTTTGTGTGGATCAGTAGTCATCATGTTGTAGTACCCCTTTTTTTCTTTCCATTTTGCCAATAACTCTAGGCAATCCTCCGTGACATGGTTTGCGTAGTGGAAATATACACATAGTGCATGTGGCTTGGTACATAATTGCAACAAGTGGAATGTCTCACCACAATTAAAACAGGTAGGTGGGTTTCTTCCATCCCCATTGTATCCTCTTCCCCTTCCATATCTGTTACAGAATAATTCCCCTGCGGATAGGTGAATCTTCCCTCATAGTACAGACCCCTCTATCGAGACAAAAAACTACCTTTGGATACTACCATTTCTATAGACTAATTATGCCCATCGAAAAAGAGAGTAAGAGGGATAGTATAATGTACCTCACTTTTGAAGTTTGTCCACACTACTCCAGTCCATGAGTCTCGAATAGTACCTGCGATGGATGACAAGAGACAAACAACTATCCCCTACTCTAATGGATTAGACAAAATTGATCTATCTATGAAGGATTAAAACAAGCATGGACAAATACATGCAAACACATATTATAAGGAAATAGGCCAAGTCTGTTGATGAGAAATTTAAAGAGACACTTACAATCTTCAGATGATGTTGTAGCTTCTCCAAGTCTTCCTTGTCCAACCCCCTGCTCGAACGATCCACGATCAGAACAACAATGTTTTGTTGATTATTTATCCTCCTTGTTCACCATGAGAATGCCTCCATTTATAGGCTTTGAGAGGCTCAACCACCTTAGTTATATTTGGAATTAATTGAGGATATGACTCCATTAGTTGTGATATCTCCCTTAGATGCAACATGAGGGTTAGATTCAAGCCAAACCAACTCGTTCCATCCATAGTTGTCCTTAGAGAAAAAGGGGATTTCTCCCAATATTTTCTCAACCAAATCGATGCTCCCTTACAATGGGAAACAAAGCACTTCAACGCTCCCTGATAGATAGAAAAAGAGCGCTAGTGCTTCCTACATATGAGCAGGGGAGCATTGATCTTCCAAAATTTTCCAAGATGACCATTTCTCATAGAAAAACACTTTGTTCCAACTGTTAAATGATGGGGATTATTATTCTAACATGCTTTAAGGGTTGTATCAAGTATTTTCAAGGTGTCATTCGCGATGTGACACTTACGTGACGAGAATGCGACACTTACGACACTTGCAATAAAAGTGATACACTTACGACAATGAGAATGTGACATTATCGAATTAAGGAAATTTGACATGTAACAGATTTCCCCCCAAAGTGTGAAGTCGGAAAATAAAAGTTGATGGATGAAACACTTTGTAGATTCTTTGAAGCAAGGGTATGGAGTCGGGGAACCTGGTAGAAGCTGCAAACAACCATCAAACAATGTTAAATTTATATTCCATTCCCGAGGCAGGCATACCTATGCTCGAACTATAAATGACTTAAAGTAAGGCCGCCAATAAATACACTGCGGATCCATGATGATATTGACTAAGAGTATGGCCACCAAAGACGCCTCATAGAAAAACACTTTGTTCTGAATGTCAAATGATGGGGCTTCTTCTTCTAACATGATTTAAGGGTTGTATCAAGTGTTTTCAAGGTGTCTCTCACGATGTGACACTTACATGACGAGAATGCGACACTTGCGACAAAAGTGTGACACTTACGACACTTACAACAATGAGAATGTGACATTATTGAAGTGAGGAAATTTGACGTGTAACAATATCCTCCTCTCTGGCCCCCTTGGAAGCCTCCTTTGTCGAAGCCTCCCCGGTCGAAGCCTTTGTGGTCTCCACCCTTATTCTCTTCTTGGACTTGGTAAGAACATGCAATGTTCTCCTTCATTAACTACAACTTCCAGTAGTTGTTCATATCATGGCCCATGGATTTGCAAAACTCACAAAATGGAGTGTGTGTAGTCTTTTGATACTTCCGTAGTGTTGGGAAATGGGGAGGAATATGACCCCATTTTCTATAAATATCACACTAGTCGATTTGTGGTCCTCTCAGAAATGAATTCAACGTTCCCGTCACTATGTAACTTCCCAACGTAGGACACCCATTCTCATGGTGACCTTCTGTGTGGCATAGTGTACACCAAATATTTTCGCGCACCACCTTAACCTTTTTCATATCATGTAGTTTCATGGTGAGATTCGTGAGCTGAGATTGTACCTATGCTAACCCTATCGACGTCTCGCCACCTCTTAGCGTAGACTCCAAATTCATTTCAATCTCCATGGATTCCACCTGGGTCATTACTTTTTGCTAGGTGAGTAGGACTCAGATGTGTGCTAGGATTCTAGCAATAAACCACTCTCAATGTTGGACATCTTGGATTTTAAATGTCATCCTATCCAACATAATCTTCAACCATTGGTCATAGTCCCACATGGTTTATCCAACTTGCTGCTTAATCTCTTTGATCTTAGTTATCCACTGTGATTATGACTTTGGTTTTTGGAATTCTCTTAGGAGATCTATCTTTATCCCTGTAACATACCTTACCTGTCTTGCCAACACAATAGCCTTGTACTTCATGTACCATGTCAAAGATCTATCTTTGAATGTGGTTTCTAGTTGCACAATATTGGATGCTTCATCTATGAATTTTTCAACAAACCATATAGCTTCACATGTGAGCCAATGTTGTTCTGGATCGTCCCTTCCTGTCCCATGAAATGTAGGAAGCTTGAGAGTTGAATCCTAGTTGGCCATACTCGATCTAGAACTAGATCTTCCTGGATGACTAATACTAGTTGTCGCCAGTACTAACGATCTTTCTTGCAAAGTTTTGTTGACTTCGGCTTCTACTCCACTCGTATTGTCTCGTTCGCTTACTTCTAAACTTTCTCCTTCTATTTCTCTCACCTTTGCACTTTCTTCTTTGGATCTTTCTTATTGGTTAGAAATGCACAAGAGCAGTGGTTCAAAGAGGGGGTTCCTCCATCTCTCTCGTCTTCATCAATGATGGATGCAAAATATATCCCTATCTCTAGTCGTACAAGCCTCCTCGTAATTTCTAAGGTCTATGCTCCTTCCTGGAGGGATCCATCGCTATTTGATGTTGCGTTGGCACTACTACTTTGCGACCCATATTTGTCTTATGTGACTACATCTCTCACTAGCCAAGGGGATCTGACCTCGTTTTCTTCAATCCTACTCTCACTACCTACATTATCCTCTCTTGATACCCCATTCCTAATGCCATGTCTCTTTGACGACCTCTCTTCTTCTACGCTTCTCTCTAGCACCAATCTTTTTCTCACACACCCTCCTGGTGTGGTTCCTCTTCTCTTCATTTTAGATCTTACCACTCGTTCATCACACCTTACTTTGTTTTCTTTGCTTTTGTGCTTGAATTTCCTCCTTTTATAGACTCTTCTTGTGTATCTCTTAGCTCTTATTCTTCTCTGCTCTTCTGAATATTATCGCCAAGAAGGATACAAAGAAAAAGAATATTATCGCCATGGATTCGAGCAATCATGTTCAAAGCAGCTCCGATGTGGATGAGAATATTTTATGCACATCAGTGCAGAAGGAGGTGAATCTGAGTATCCTTCATCACCAAGAAGAGAAGGATATGACCAAACTCTTCCATATTGGGTTTCCTAGGTTATATCTTATGTTTATTCGTGGATGGTGTGTGAGTATTATTTTTGTTTTCTATTTTTTGCGGTTTAGTTATTTCATACATTTTAAGCAGAAAACTAGTAATTAAAGAATCTGAAATCTAAAGGAAATTAGCCTTCATAGTAAATATTTCAATATTTTATAGATTTGTTCTGATGAAGTATCCAGTGGAATATCCACAACAATTTATAGATCATATTGGTATCAGTGTATGTTTTCTTGGGGTATTTGTGGAAATTTGCACGGAACCATGAATCAATTTAAGAATAAAGTCACATAACCCTAGCCATGGTCGACGAGTGTGTTCATAACAACCCTTGAGATAGTAAAGGAGAGATTTGCAAGGCTGGAAGAAAAAWTTGTTGAAATATCTTGCAATATGTCCCTCCTCATGGCAACTCTAGAAAGAAATATTGGACCATTAGGAGAAGTTGGAAGCTCGAACTCRGATATCARATCATATGGGAAATTGGGGGATAACAAAGACCTAGAAAAGGAGTCACGRAAAGAACCCGAGAAAGAGCAGTTGAGTTCYAGTACCATAAACCCTTCACAATATTTATTCAAGATAGAAGAAAAAGTGGACATAAAKCCATGCCAAGGTGAGATCGATGCATTAAAACTTAATCATTGGTTGCAAAAACTAGAAGTTTATTTCAATKTTCACCATATATATGAAGAACAAAAGATATAATTTGCCAGACCTAATTTAGAGGGCCATGTTTTAACCTGGTGGGAAAGTGATACATAAACACTTAGGCTAGAGGGTGATCCACTATTAACTAGGTGGGAGGAATTCAAAACCATCATTAAGTCCCAATTATACCCTATTGAGTATGTAGAGGACCAATGGATTTGGCGGCACTACTTCAGGTAAAAGAAAGGGTAGAGTGTATAAGAGTACACCATCAAGTTCAAAAAAATGGCCATCATGTTGGGTATCTCTCCCAAGAGCCCAGATGTACTCCTCAAGTATTTGTGGGGTCTACATAGCCATATATGAAAGCACATGATGTTTTTCAAGCCAAGGATAGTGGGCAAGGCATGTGTACATGCATAGTATCTGGAAGACATAGGCCACAAGAAAGGGAAACCAAATGCTTCCAATAAGAAAGAGCACTAGGAATATTCCAATGAGGGGAAGAAGAAGTGGAAAGGGGGAAAGGATAAGAAGATGGAAACAATTTCACATCAGTGCAAGGATCCTAACAACCATTATAACCATTACAATATTGATGGAACACAAAGGAAAAGTATTGGAAACTACATCCATAGATGAACCCAAAGAACCACAAGAAGGATACAAAGAAAAAAAATTATTATCGCCACGGATTCGAGCAATCATGTTCAAAGCAGATCCGATGTGGATGAGAATATTTTCTTCACATCAGTGCAGAAGGAGGTGAATCTGAGTATACTTCATCACCAAGAAGAGAAGGATATGACCAAACTTTTCTACATCAAGATCCAAGTCAAGAATACCAAGGTAGACGCCCTATTTTACTCTGGTTCACAGGCCAATCTCATAACAACGAATCTAGTTAGTTGGATCGGATTGGAGGTTCATGATCATCCTATCCCATATCCATTGGAATGGGTAAACAAGTATGCATAGATCAAGGTAATGAAACAATGTAATATTAAATTTGTTGTAAGTGTTGATGTTATTGATGAAGTGGAATTGGATGTAGTACCCCTTGACGTATGTGGAGTAGTGTTTGGAAGCCCCTACATGTATATGAAGGATGCAATTTTCATGTGGAGAGCCAACCGATACTAACTAATAAAGGATGGGAATTCATACATCATCAACATGCATAAAGGAAAGTCAAAGATCTCACCAGTAAGTGCCAACCAAGACAAGAAGTTGGTTAGTTCCATTAAGAAATATGTTTTACTTTTCTTAAGAGAAAATCAAACTGAGGATGAGTCGATAAGAGTAAAGGCATCCTTGGAGGGGTTTACTAAAGAACAAAAACATCAGTTGGAGGAGTTTTTATAGGCATATAGAGTAATTTTCCAGTAGATTAAAAGGCTACCACCCAAGAGGGAAGTGGAGCACGAAATATAGTTATTTCCAGACTCCCCATTGTCAAATCTTGATTTGTATAGACAATCCATTATGGAAGAAAAAAGAGTGAAGAAGCAGTTGGAGTAGTGTGTGATTCGACCAAGCACCTCACCTTGTGGGTCACCTATCATAATTGTACCAAATAAGGATGGGACTTGGCGAATGTGTATCGACTACAGAGCATTGGACAAGGTTACACTCAAAAATCAATATCCTTTTCCCAAGATCAATGATTTGTTAGATCAGTTGCAGCACACAAAACATTTCACCAAGTTGGATCTCAAATTAGGATACCACCAGGTACACATCAAGTAAGAGGACACCTGGAAGAATGCATGCAAGATAAGGCAAGGCTTGTATGAATGGTTTTCCATGCCATTTGGTTTATGTAATGAACGAGCTACATTTATGAGACTGGTGAATGATGTATTACACCCATATATAGATTCATTTGTTATAGTCTATTTGGATGATATATTGGTTTATAGTGTTACCTGGTAGGAGCACACCTCACATCTCATGCAGGTGTTAGAGACTTTGAAAAACCATCGAATATTGGATAACCTCAAGAAATGTGAGCTTGCTCAACAATCTTTGGTGTATTTGAGGCATGTGATCAATGGAGGGGAGCTCGATATAGATCTCACAAAGATGGAGGCCAACATGAAATGGCCAGTTCCTACAAATGTCATTAAAGTTAGGAGTTTTGGGGGGGAAGAATAGTACTTGTGGAAGTTCATAGCTTCATTTTCAGTAGTAGTTGCACCACTCCATGCCATAACAATGAGTGGTAAGAGTTTCCAGTGGGGAAAGAATGAGTATAAGGCTTTTGATGAGCTGAAAATAAAGATCAATCAAGCATCAATTCTCACATTACCAAACTTGCAAAATCCTTTTGAAGTGGAGACAGATGAAAGCGGGTATGCCATGGGAGCAATTTTGATGCAAGGAGGAAGGCTTGTATGATATCATTATTAAATATTTCATGGGGAATTTCTCAACTACCCTGTATATGATAAGGAACTTTATTCCCTGGTTCAAGGTGTCAAGAAGTGGAAGTACTATCTGATGGGAAAGGATACCATCATCCACGCAGATCACCAACAACTATAGTGTTTGTAGGCCCAAAGAAAGCTACAACAAACCAGACATTACAAGTGAATGGGGTTTTTACAACAATTTCATCCAGTCATCAAGTATAAGAAGGGATGCAAAAACAGGTTTGCAAACATGCTTTCAAGGCCACCCACATCCAATATTACATCTTTGGAAACTCTGATGCACATGGATCCTTTTACCCATGATACATACAAAGAGGCATACATAGAAGATGAGAACTTCAAGGAGGTGTTTCAACAACTATATGGCCAAATTCGTATAGAAGAAGGTGACGAAAAGGATGACTATCATTTCTAGAATAGGTTACTCTACAATATTAACAAGCTCTATGTCCCTAGAGGTGAAGGACTACAACTTATCAAAGAGGCTCTGTAACACCTTGTTTTCCCCCGTAGTTGTAATTATGCTTAAGAATTCATATGGTTATGATTATGAAGCATGTAATCATGTTTTGATTAATAAAAACACCAGACAACTAACTGAGGAGGAAAAATCCTTGAATGTATTATCCATGATATCACAAGTGGAATTGATGAAGTGGGTAGGTGAGGCGGAGCTGGGATTTTTTAGTGAAGAAAATAGGAAGCTTTATTGTACTTGTAAACATGAGCTTACACCTACCAGCATACCCAGATCGATATGGGGCCATGTAACTAGTAACACAATTCAAGGAAATGGTTGGAGCAACTAATAATTGTTGACGGTTTTAGTCACTTGAAGAAGGAAAAAAGGGTCAACTGAACGACTTGACAGTAAGACACCACACAATTAACCCTTTAGAAACTCAGAATCCAGATAGCAGGCCACATTTGACAGAAGCCGCGAGAGTCCCAAGGATTGGTAGACGAAGAGATCAAAGGTGAAAGGCATCACCAAGAGAGGGGTGCAATATACATGAAAACAGAGACAAAGGAAGATAGAAGTGGACATCGGTGTAGAAGGGAGAACGACACACAATGCATAGAGAAAATACTTTGAGGAAGAGTCAGAGCTACGAGCTCACGGGTTGAAGGCGGAGCGAACAAAGGTGTTCATTAGCGCATGTTGAAGAGAAAGAAGTGGAGATATTTCCTTGAAGAAAATAGGAAGCTTGTCCAATTTAATGATGATCACCCTAAAACAGAGGAGACCCAAATCTAGACTGGAGCAATAAAGGGATGCAACTTGGTACTTACTGCACAAAAATCGACACTAGTAAGGGGAGGTCATTGAGGGACTGTATAACAAAGAAGGGGCACCCTTGTGCAGAGGAAATCTAGTTGATAAACTACATGATAAACCTATGGAATCCTTGAGTCCAGTGGGAAGGGAGAAACTTTTGTTGTTGTGAGCAGAGGAAGGAGAGTAACCTTCCTGGATCATCTGAATTTGAAGACCAATTGATTCATTTCCTTGTGATATCATGGCTTAGCACGGGGGTGGAGTACTGTAGGAAGGTACTATGTAGTATGGCCTAAGGTTTGGAGGAAAGGTGACCTCTCTCAGTTAGTTGGTTTTTGATACTTTCTTGAACATATAAGTGTTAATATAGCTTGTTTATTGTCTGATGATATTGTAAATGTGTGGATTCCAGTTTATGGAAAATATGAATGCATTTGAATGTATGAAAGCTCTGAGTAAAATGGAATGTATGTTTTTATTTCCACTATTGAATTACTGAATTTATGAAGTACAATGAATACTTTGTGGTACTGTGTATTTTTGGAAGTCTTGAAGCTTGAGAGGAAATTTTACAGGATACGGGTAAGAACTTCATCTAGGGAGGTGACGGGGGAATCCCAGTCTCTAATATGTTCTCGGAAGAGTGAGGAACCCCAATTCATGTTAGAACCTATTACACTTACGTGGAAATCTTGCAATATATGCAAGAACTTCACTTATGATGAAATTTCATCGTAAGTCCCATCGAGGGTGTTGGATTGTTAGAACCCATAACTTGAATAAATCCCAAGTCGAACTATCTTCTAGTGAAGAATATTGTGTTTTGAGTCGGAGCTTCTCTTAACCGTCAATTTGGTGCAATGATTGCATCTGATTCATTCATCGGGGACAAAGTCCTTGAAAATGAATAAGAGTTGGAGTGAGGAACTCCGACGACAATGAAGAGAGACCATAGGCCTTAGATCTATGAAAAGATATATCCTCACTATTGGATCTGCAAGATCCATTTTGACGAAGAAAGGGGCTGAGAGCATAGGAGTCATTGATTGGGCGAAGGCTAGAAAGGAAAAATATGGGCCATTGATGTCGAGCCTAGTTTCGTCGGAAGGAGAGCAGTTGACAATCTTGAAGAGGAGATGGGAGCATAGAGACAACGACGATGAAGTACATGAGATCCATTGATCTATTAGAAGAGGTTCTGACATATCATTGTCATTGGATCTCTTTTGACTGTCCACGAAGAAGGGCACTAATAACATTAACCATCACCCAAGTAGAACCTGAGGGTTGGATCCTCAACGTTGATGGAGGTGTTTTGATCATCGAAAAATCTGGCTAAGTGATCGTCGAGACCAAATAGTCGAGAGTATGCCTTAGAGTTGAAGTGAGTGAAATTTGATGATGATAAATACCTTTACAAGGTTAGACGACGGTCATTGATCGAATGGATGGGTGAGATGGAGTCTCAGTCATAGATAGTCGTAGGCCTCACCTAATTGCCTTAGAAGAGTTTCAAAGAGAAATATTTAATCATCATGCAATTTGGAGGCACCGACTCGATTAGAGTCATTGGATGTTAAGACCCGAGAATCGTCAGATCTGAAAACTGGACTCACCTGAGTTCGTCATCGGATCTTGGGGTCATGGGTGACGTATGTATCCATGAGAGAAAGTGAACCTCGACAATGATGAGGAAGGGTCCTAAGAGATCATAACTATTGAGGTGATGAGCCAGGTGGCAGGTGCCACGTCAGTGCCACAACGGATGTCACAAATTACAAGTAGCCACATGGATTCCATGTGGAAGAGGGTCGAAAAACATCGAGAGGTCATAACTCTAGATATCACCTCAAATTTGGGAAAGATTATAGTCATTGGAAAGCTCTCAACGAGAAGAATCCAATCATAGGGTGCATTTCTCGAATTGTAGTAAGTCAAAGAAGAGGAAATTGTGACATCCCACCATCCTAAGTGATGGTTAGGGGGTCAAGTGTGCTACATAGTGGTATCATAGCAAATTTCAAACTTTAGGCTTGAGTGGGCCACTGAGGCCACTTAAAACTGTTTAGAAAATTTTGATGATGCCTTGCATGCGTATTTTTATTGATGAAATGGAATTGCTAATAAGGGTTTTTTTTATCATCACGTAGGATGTATTGAAGGGAAATAAAAGGTGAATGGTGCAGTGTAGCATGGAAGACACATCGCACTTCAGAGATGAGGAATATGGTGGTCGGAGGGATATAAAAACCCCTCCAGATTTGATGGCCACTATTAGAATCCTAAAGGCAGATAATGAGAGGCTCATGAAAGCTCAAACCAAGCAGGAAGAGTTGAATGTAGTACTACAACAGAGTTTGTCTGAAATCCAGAAGCATCTACAACAAGGCCCTAGTAACACATAATTGTAGCAGTCAGAAAAATTGAAGATCCTGTTGGATGCTCAAATGCATGGATTGGATCATAACAATGTGGGAAGTTATTCCAAGGAAAGGCATTGGGATGCCAAGAAAATATGGTCTGGTGGAAGTGTTTCCATGAAGTCATATAGTAGGAAGATCACATCTGAATATTTTTCAAAATTATCTAACCAAAGAATTCAAGAAGGCTAAGTTGCCTATATTTGAAAGATAGATTAAGAAAGGAGAAGAAGTCGAGGCATGGTTGTTTGGTCTAAAGAATTACTTTCGGGTACATAATTACTTTGAAAATACTAAGGAAAAATTTGTCATTTTTAATATGAATGGAGGAGCCCCCATTTGGTGGGAAGACCTCAAGGAAATAAAAGGACTAAAGGAGAGCAGACTAACTTGGAAGAATTTTGAGAGGTACTTCATAAAGGCATACTTATCGGAGAAGTATTTCGAT
>SNQJ01S0067963.1:0-23276 GCA_010110895.2 Picea sitchensis
GACCCCGCAGAGGGGGTACCCCCCCTTTTCACTCCCCCACGTGGAAGAGTGTACATACTTCTAGGGTGTAAATACTTCATGGGGTATAAACACGGTTGAAAGTAAAAGACCTCTAAATCAGGAAGATAATCAGGCTCCACAACCAACAACATCCACTGTCTCTAAAGATGTATCACTCAATAATTTCATATTTGTCACCATCGATGTATGCATGGATTTACAATCCATTATTCTAAATCTCTTCAGAATCTCTACATTATATTTTCCTTAGCACATGAAAATCTCATCCAGTTTCTGCCACACCTCTAGACCCAAGAATTAATGCATCATACCCAGGTCTTGCATCTCAAACTATGATGCAAGATTTCTCTTGCACTCATCGATGAGCTTCTCGTCTCTTGTTAGAAACAACCTTGTAGTAAAGTTCAGACTCTGCTTTACTCTTGGTAAATCCCAAGCTCATCAGGAAAATGTTTGATCTGGCATATCATGCCTTGGGTGCCTGCTTAGGCTCATACAAGGATTTCTTCAATCTCCAGACATGCAACTCCTTCTCATGTGTCTTGTGGCTTCTCTACGTACACTTCTTCTGGCTATTGGAGCAAGTGTCTTGTAATAATATTCTCCCTCATGTTGGAATAATCTTTTGGACACAAATCAGGCTTTATACATCTATACGCTTCCATCAACAACATGTTTGATCTTGTAGATCAATTTGGAAGTCACCATTGAAAGCTCTTTTGGTATCAAGGAAAAAGATCCATATCCCAGTTCTTTTGACTGGCTTCCTACTATGTCACTGAAACAAGGTCTAATTAAGCAAGGGAATCCTCCCAAGAGATCTCACGTCTCCTAGAATTCTTTGAAGCTACAAAATAGCCTCCTTAAATCATGGCACCTGATTGTCAGTCCTGGAAGGCGTATCTCTCTCCCATCTGAATCTGAGGAGGAATACTTTCTGAATGAAAGTCTCTAAGATACTAACTCTCTCTGAGATCAGGCTCACTCTGAGTCTTCATGCTCCCTCTGAATCTTGACTCCCTCTTAGTCTATATAATCTTCGGAGTCATCTGCTCCCTCTGTATGTCATGATTTTCTATGAAGTCTCCTATGAATGGTCCTGGGGAGGCTACTCCTACCTACTGGATCGTGAGGGATGACTCCCTATGAACTCTATCTCCTTCTGAGCTGGTATTTGGTGGGGCCATCTGCCTCACCACTAGTGGAGCCATCTGCTCATCATGATATGGATCATCAATATTATGTATCTTTGCACCTTTCAAAGTGTCATGGGACCATGTTGGTCTCTTCTTGGTTACTACAATGATTCTGGGTAGGCCCTTCTGTCTCTACTAACTCTTCTTGATGATCTAAAGAGTAATCAACTACACCATAGGGGTTTTTTCGGTCATCTTTGGAGCCTTATTCTCCTTACATTCAATCTCCATATGAGATACTCAGTATCCCACAAAAGTAACCTCCTTCGTCTTCTTTTTCTTCGATACATGGATGTATATGATCGAGTATACAACTTCTTAGTTGGGTAGTCTACTCCATGTCTCAAACTAGAGACTATCTAATATGTTTTCTCTTGCAACCATCACTATATCTTCCATCAAAGTTATCACCTGTGACCTTCCCAGAACAAGACCAACAACAAGGGAAAACAATAGACAAGAATAATACTCTTATGAAAACAATAACAAGAACAATCGTCACAGTAGCTCCTTCTCAGAGCTATCACTTGTGACCTGTTTGGAACAAGAGCCAAGATAAAGATGCAATAATAAGAAATAGCAACACCATCTTCCAGTGTTGTGACCAATCATTAATCCATGGTAACCTACCCGAGACAAGAGCAACAAGAGAATTTTTTTTTCCAATATAATAGTATTTTCGTAAGAACATATCTATGTTAACAAGAATAAAAGACAATTTCATGGTAATCATCATAACATTACCAAGGTGACCTGCCTGGAAGCAAAACAAGAAGTATCTCCTAGAGGAGATGTTAGTTCATCTTGCAAACAAGTACAATAAGCATTTATATTAATAGTACTCACATGTTACCAAGTGTTCATTGTATCTAGTAGTAATAGAACCTTTCAAGGATTGTTGTCATAANCAAAACAAGAAGTATCTCCTAGAGGAGATGTTAGTTCATCTTGCAAACAAGTACAATAAGCATTTATATTAATAGTACTCACATGTTACCAAGTGTTCATTGTATCTAGTAGTAATAGAACCTTTCAAGGATTGTTGTCATAACTATAATGTTTACTTGTAATGTAGAAAAAACTTGATATGTGCAAATTGGAAACTTGTCAATTTAATCAATCAAACCTGGAACCTGGAGTCTTATCTTGAAGAATGAGTGTTGTTGCTTTCCCTCCGAGTCTCCTTTACTCCAGATGACAAGTATTCTCTCCAACTTGTCCCATGTACTAAGACAATATGCTTTCTTGACAGAAATATGAGTTAGGGAGTATAATGCAAGTAATATCGAAAATATCAACCTTAATCAATCTAATACTTTGACTAGAGTCAACTCATAACTTTAACTTTGAACAAAGGTTAGTGTGATAATCATAACTTCAATAGATAAAAATACAACTAGATGTTCACAACATCACAATAATGTCATAACAGCTAGAGGCATATCAAAACAATCAAACCTGGAGTGCGTTGTTCCTCTAACTATGTTGGATCTGCGATTTTTTCTTCGACAAAAGATCCCTTCTCCTACAAACATCCTCAAGATAGTGCTACAGTTTAAACATATACGAGTATATACCTCTGTACCATTCGACAACAATGACAAGTAATGATGACTCCAAAAACTTCAAAGTGTTCCAATTTGCAATCTAAATATAGCTAGGGATGTGCTAGGGTAAGACACACTAGGACAACCAAAATTTAGTCCCAATACTTCACAGAAACTTTCACTACAACTGGTGCTGCAAATAGTACTGCAACTGGTGTTGCAACTGGCACTGCAACTGGCACGAAGAAACTGGCATGAAGAAATTGGCACTACAAACCTAAGGTTTTATGAGGAAACCCTGATTTCTCAACTTCAGAAATTTGCAGATTTGATCCAGGGAAGAGATATGCCCTACTTAGGCGACCTTCTTAGTGGGTTCAATAAGTGCTCAACGAGCTTGACAATGGGGGAAAACGAGGATCTTCCTTCCAACAATTAGACTGTTACGAAGGAAACCAACTCCGATACCATGTTAAAATTTTGGTATGCTCGTTTAACCATAAACACTATCACATGATTGTCACCCAACCATAAGCATTCACTATGCCACCCCCGAGCACACTACCATTTTCTTAGATAGAATTATTTCGACAAGTCCACACTAGAACCAACAAATAAACCCTAGCCACAATACTGTTGCAACATCAACACAATAACCATACAAAGATAGCATACCTTACACCAAGAGAAGCACAAGAGAGATACTAGAAAGACTGTTACACTATTCCTCTAGACTTGTTCCCTCTCCAGCTGCAATTGCAGCTCTCCAAACTTGCACCCTTTATGCCACTACAGTTCCTCCTTAGACTTGCACACTGGCTAAGCAAGTGAGTGTACAAATGAGATAAGGCGTCACCTTATTTATAATTATTCGGCCAGTGAACTTTTCCCATAGGGTCGACCTGTCTTTTTTGGAAAATAAAATTTACTTCGACTTTTTATGGCAGGGCCGAATTCTCTTTCTAGGGTTTCCACATATTTGTTTAATGGTTATATTACTTCCAAAATATTATAATCTAAGTACAAAGGTTACACTTGGAGGTTAATACCTCCCACATCTACCAAAACATTAACAAAACGCAGAAATAATCTTAACTTCAGGTGTCAAAGTTCATATTTCGCATTGGTAGCCAAATGGAAACATATGTTCAAAGCAAATCCATGGGAGAGAAATAGAGGAGGTAAGGCACATGCAAAGGGAACCACCAAGAAGAGACACCGATGTAAAGAGGAATGATGGATGCTTCTATTGTAGTAATCCTGTTCATTTTTCTAAGGACTGTAGGAAGAGGAAATTTGATGAATCCAAATATAGAAGGCATTCAAGGAATTATCTTGATAAAGATGTCACAATAAGAGATGATTTAAAAAATATAAAATTATTTATTTCTGATGTTTCTTTATTAGTAGAAACTAATTATTCTTATGCATGGTTTATTTATATTGGTGCTTCAATTCATATGTCATGCAATAGGGATTGGTTTGAAACTTATTATGAGATCAATAATGGTTCTACTATATATCTAGGATATGTTAGATCACATCAAATTAAAGGTGATGGAGATATTTGTGTGACGATGAGTAATGGTCAGGAGAAACAAATCCAGAATGTAATGTATGTTCCTAGAATTAAAAAGATTTAATTTCAGTTTCCACTATTGTAGATCGAGATTTAAAAGTTGAATTTGTTAAAAGTCATGGTGTTTTGTGAAGGATATACATGATCACTACAAAGTTGTAGCAACATGGGTCAAAGTTAGAGGACTATACAAGCTTGATGTCACAAGGAAGAGTCATCAAGCATTGGCATCAACAATTATGTCATAGGAAGAATTATGGCATCAAAGATATGGTCATATTAATCATAATTATTTAATGTTACTTCATAAGAAAGAAATGGTGGAGGGTCTTCCAAATATTAAGAATGAACATATTTCATGTGAGGGGTGCGCACTAGATAAACAACACGGGGAAGAGTTTCTTACACATACAAATCATAGGAAACGAGAAATGCTTATGCTTGTGCATATAGATGTGTGTGGTCCTATGCAAACAAAGTCTCTTGGTGGAGCATATTATTTCTTTATATTTATTGATGATAGAACTAGATATACCTGGGTCTATTTTATCATAAATAAAAGTGATGTTTTTGAGTATTTTAAATAATTTAATAATTTGGTGGAAAAACAAGCAGACAAGTACATCAAGATTCTCAGATCAGATCAAGGAGGAGAATACACATCAAGGGATTTCTTCAAATATTGCAAAGACAATGGAATAAAACAACATTTATAGTGCCATATACTCCTCATCAATATGGAGCAGTTGAATGGAAAAATTGAACTTTGGTTGAGTATGCTCGGAGCATGATAAAAGGTAAAAATATTTATAATGGTTTTTGGGTTGAAGTAATTAGTATTGTTGTATATATAAAAATAGAAGTCCTACAAAGAGTTTAGAGCACAAAACACCTTTTGAAGCATTTTATGGCTTTAAACTAATAGTAAGTCATCTAAGAATTTTTGGAAGCAAAACATTTTCTCATGTTCCTTAAGAAGTTAGGAGAAAGCTTGATGCCAAGGAAATCAAATGCATTTTTATTGGTTATTGTACTGATCACAAAGCATATAAAATGTATGATCCCAACACACATAAGGTTTTTGCAAGAAAATATATATTATTTCATGAACATGCATATGAAGGTCAAAAACATGATAGTAATGGTGTATGGCATCTTCCTAATGACAATGATGAAAGTGTCAATGAAGATGATCTTAAATATGTTAAAGATGAATATTTATGCAACATGGACACTTCAAGAAGCCAGAATTCACCAAGAAGGGATGAAGGAAATCCACATAGTAGAAGAAGAGGTGAAGGAACTCCACAAAGTAGTATAGCACTAGGGATATCAACACGACAAAGTCATACACTTGTCAGGTACAAAGACTATGCAATAATGACTCAAGTTATGAATGTAGTGGAGCCTTTAAATTTTGAGCAAGCTAAATACCATAGAGTATGGATGGATGCTATGAAAGAAGAACATGATTCTATCATGAAAAATGAAACATGGGAATTAACAGAACTTCCTAAGAATAAAGTCCCTATAGGATCAAAATGTTTGTTCAAGTCTAAATTTAATGTTGGCAGTATTATAGACAAGTATAAATCTAGATTGTTTGCAAAGGGTTATTCACAGAAATAAGGAATTGATTATGAAGACACTTTTGCACTTGTATCTAAGATGAATGCCATTAGGTTAATTACTGCAATGGATACTAAGTATAATTGGAAACTACATCAGTTGGATGTTAAGTCAAATTTTCTGAATGGAGAATTAAAGGAAGATGTTTATCTTGTGCAACCAGAGGGGTTTGTAAAACATGGTAAGGATCATCTTGTTTGCAAGTTAAAGAAGGCATTTTATGGACTTAAGCAGGCACCCAGGTCATGGTATATGAAAATTAATACTTTCTTCTTTCAACAAGGTTTTATTAAAAGTAAAGGTGATCCAAATATTTATATCAAGAAGGATGGAAATGGTCATGTTGCTTTGATTTCTTTGTATGTTGATGATATGATCATAACAAGAAATGTTAATAAGTTGATTGAAGAAATAAAAAGATTGTTGTCGCGGGAATTTGAGATGAAATACCTTGGTCAGTTGCATTATTGTTCAGGCCTTGAGGTATGGAGAGAATATGGTAAGGCACTAATCACAAAAATAAAGTATGCAATGGAGTTAATTAAGAGGTTTAATATGAGTGAATGTAAACCAGTTTCTACTCCATTAGAACTGAATATTAAGCTCAACAATGATGATGAAACTAAATAAATGAATGGTACTTTGTATCAACATTTGGTGGGAAGTCTGAATTATCTAACTACAACCAAGTCAAATATTGCATATTTAGTTAGCATACTTAGTCAATTCAAGGCTAATCCTCACAAAAATCATTGAAAAGCAGCAAAGAGATTCCTTCAATATTTGAAAGGGGCTATTAATTTTGGTATCGAATATTATTCAAATTCAGATTGGGTAGGAGATCTCGATGATAGAAATTTAGCCACATACTATGAGTTCATAATTATATCCAGGATCGTGTCACGGACCAAAAAGAAGCAACCAATTGTTTCTTTTTCATCCACTGAAGCCGAGTACAAAGCTCTATGCAGTGCCACCTGTGAGACAATTTGGTTCTAGTGGATTCTTGAAGATGTGGGAGAAGAGAAAAATGTACCAATAGTCATCAAATGTGATAACCAAAGTTCCAACAAATTGGAAAACAATATAGTGTGTCATGCCAAATCAAAGCATATTGAGACACAACATCATTTTGTAAGAGAGAAGATACAGTCAAAGGAAATTGACTTGGTATATTGTAATACAAATGATAATGCGACATACATGTTTACAAAGCTTCTTAGAAAGGGGAAGTTTGAAATTTGTAGAGATAAGTTAGGTATTGTAAAAAATACATTTCTAGATTAAGAGGGGGTGTTAGAATAAAATATAGAATTGCATAGGTGTCTACTAGGTGCCAGATTAATAGATCAATTAGCAAATCTAGATCCATTGATTTAGGAAACAATTACAAAAAAAATTCTCTATAAATGTAACATGTTCAAGCAATAATATTCAGTGAGTGTGAATGAGACAATTCGTCTCATCTCTTTGATAGAATCATTGCATTTGTGTTCTATTGCATTGTTATGATTCGTTTATCAACATTACAGAGAAGCATATTTTGAAAATGACTCATGGTTGGGGGTGGGGAGTGGAGGGTTCCATTGTTTTACTCTCCATCCTTCTATTCTTCATTATGATCTCTTGCTAGTGAGAAACTCACTAGTTATCTTTGTGTAACTCGTGAGCACACTACATAATCACTAGTTGCCCTTAGAAAACTAGATAACATGTCCTATAGTGGCTTGCTTGACCTCTTTTGATGGAATTTTGAGTTTTAAGGGTGGAAATGATAGCCTAAAAGAATATTAACTATAAAAGGGTGTTAATTATAAGGTTTGATTAATAAAATTTATAAATGAGGATGATGGAGTCTAATGATTGTATTGTATTGAATTCATTTAAGCTTTCTCTTACTTATATTGACTTTCTTAAAAAAATAAAGTAATCATTTTCCCATATCCTCATAGCTTGTGATTGTTGTTCATAAATAATTTTGTGATAACAGTGAATGAAATTCAATGATGAATATGTAAGGTGTTTATAATGATTATGTGATGGTTTATATTATGATTTTGTCTCGAGACTAATTGCACTTACTCTTTGAAAGTTTTATGATATGTTATGTGACTTTGTTGGATAATGAATTATTCTCTTAAATTTATAAAAAAATTATAAGAACTTTGATTATAAGTGCGTTATAAAGTGGCAACCATACTACTTCAAGCATTAAGACCATTTGGAGTCACCATTGTTAATAGTGGCAACAATACTACTTAAAGGTCAGCGGACCCACACTGGTGTTGATCACGATACATCAAGATAGACGACCAGGAGGAATTGCGGGGACACAATTTGCATGAGAGTTAATTCTCCAAGGCGGTCCTGCAATCCAAACCATGGTTTCACCAAGGGGTTGCATGTCAGTGTCAGAATAATTGTGGGACGAAAGGCGAGTTACTCCAAACCACGGATGCAAGCCCCTGCAATTTGAAAGGGGTAAAGATTGAGGTGACATGTTAGTGTTCTAAAATTAAACCCTGGAGCACAGAGGACGCATGGCATCGAATGCCGCAGTCTGGACTCTTCAGAAGAATTGTGCTATGTTATGCAGTGGAGGGAACCCCCACCATTAAAGGCGGAAAGGAAAGGGGGGGGGTGCGGAATTGATTACAAGTCGTCGATATGAGAGCTGATGATCACAACCGATGAGACTTGCGTGAAGATTAACCACTATATGACAATAGTCATATCCGCTTGCTAAGGGTTATATCGCATCTCATTCGTTGGTTGATGATGAACAGTGGACCGTAGATCCACTCCCCACACTTCGCGAGTTCGCCCATTCAACACTCCGGGGAGTTACAATGACTTGGGTTAGGAACTTCCGAAGCCCGGAGTTTTGAATCCGGAGGCCTGAAGTCCCAAATAAGTGCCTATCGACCTAGATCTTGGCCACAACCCGTGGTCGCATGGGTTGGGGGCTAAGATAAAGGGACTAGTGCTCGAAAATTATTACAGAACAAAGTAGATCTCAGAAAGAAAATGGAATCTGGAAGTTTTATTCGAATCGGATTGGTTTATGAATACTGTGGAATTTTTTAAGGACTGATGGCCTGACAAATTTCAATTGACTGCACATTGTGTTTGCAGAGTTAACGATTGTCAGAACAAAACCGAATTGTCGCGTAGTGCAGAAAATGGAGGAGGCATGGAATGCTTTTAGTTCAGATAATGAAGCTAAAGGAATGGATGTCCATTTGGGAGTTGAAGGATCGAACTCCAATGGGCATGGAGAAGAGATAGATAAGGAGGGAAACATGATGAGAATCATTGAAATATTGCAGAAAGATGTCCAGACTCACCGAGTAGATAACAAAAAGCTCATGAAATCCAGGGAACAACAGGGAGAATTCAACATAAATTTGATACAGAGCCTGGAAAGGATAGAAAATAAATTGGATAAGGGGAGTGAATCCAATAAATTAGTAAGTCACGGGTCTCCTGATGAAAGGAGGAAATCAAGGACTGTTGGCAGACACCATCATCACTCCCAAGGGCACTCTAAGAGGAGGGAACATAGTAGTTCAAGCCCATATCCTATCAAAAAGCATATGAGATCTGGAGTGGGTGAACTAAAGGGAGAAATGAACAAGATTAAGCCTCCTACGTTTGATGGAGAGCATAAGAAGGAGGAAGATGTTGATACATGGCTTCTTGGCATGAGCAAATATTTCCAACTGCAGAATTATTCATCTCATGCAGAAGGAAGAATTGCAATGTTACTTGGAAGGAATTCAAGAAGTATTTTGAAAAGAAATACTTAACTAAGAGATACTATGACATAAAGATGAAAGAGTTCTTTGAACTCAAGTTAGGTAGTATTTCCATTGATGAATATGAGCGAAGGTTTTTGGAATTGTTGAAGTATGTTCCTTTCATCAAAGATGAGACTGTCAAAATTCAAAGGTATCTGAGTGGAATTCCACCTTCCATCGGTGACAAGATCCACTATGATGATCCTAAAACTATGGAAGAAACTATAAGGAGAGAAAAATTCTTATATGAACAACAAAGAGAAAAGCCCACTTTCTGGAAGGCTTGGGATGACAAGAAGAAGTTCAAGAAAGAGTAGAGGCAGAAGGGAAACAAACCTCCTTTTTTCAGAAACATTCCTCAAGGACAACCATCTTTTAGAGAGCAGAGAATGGCTGAAGTAGGGGGACAAAGGCCAAGGCAGACGCCCATTCAATGTTGGGTCTGTCAGGGAAACCACAAGTATAAAGATTGTCCCCACAAAAATGGCACAGTGAGAGTTGTACACAATGTTCAACAAGAAGAAACAATGGAGGACATGGGCAGTAGAATACAAAGGATCTATGCAGCCCTGGACAACAAGGAAGATGAATTTTAATCACACATGATTGAAGTTGAAGGTATGATCCATAACCCTACCTTTACTATTTTAATTGATTCAAGGGCTAGTCATAGTTATATAGATCCTAGAATGGTGGAAAGTTTGCATTTGCCAAGAAGCAAGCATGGAAAATCTTGGTTAGTGTAGTTGGCTACAAGAGCCAAGAGAAAGGTGGTTGAGTTGGTTAAGTCTTGTCCAGTTGATATGAATGGACTAAGCATAAGGGATGAATTGAACATCTTACCTTTAGGTTCTTATGACTGTCTAATTGGGATGGATTGGTTGGACCAACACCATGCCATCTTAGACTGTCGTAACAAGGAATTCACTTTCCTGGATGAGTAAGGAAACCCAAGGAAAGTACAAGGAATCCCAAGGGCAGTTATTGTCAGACAAATCTTAGAAATGCAGCTAAATAAGTGCTATAGGAAGGGCTTCTAAATATTTGCATCTCATATAGAAGAAGCACCCGAGGATAAGGTGTCAAATATTGAAGACCATGCAGTATTAAAATATTTTGAAGATGTATTCCAGAAGGTACCGAGACTACCCCCGAAGAGAGATATTGATTTCTCTATAAACCTGATGCCTGGAGCAACTCCAGTGTCAAAAAATCCTTACAGAATGAGTACACCAGAGCCGAAAGAACCGTAATTGCAGCTTGAAGAAATTATGAAGAAAGGGTATATACGCCCAAGTGTGTCACCTTGGGGTGCCTCGGTTTTTTCACGAAGAAGAAAGATGGGACATTAATATTGTGCATCGATTTCAGACAGTTGAAAAAAGTGACTATTAAGAACAAGTATCCTTTGCCAAGGATCACTTTGATCAGTTGAAGGATGCCGAGATATTTTCAAAAATAGATATCAGGTCAGGGTACCACCAAGTAAGGATAAAGGATGAAGACATCAACAAGACTGCCTTCAGAACAAGGTATGGTCATTATGAATTCACAGTGGTGCCATTTGGGTTATCAAATGCACCTCTTGTTTTCATGTGCGTAATGAATGGTGTATTCAGAGAATATCTAGACAAGTTTGTCATAGACTTTTTGGATGACATCATGGTGTATTCCAAGTCAGAGGAAGCACATGAACATCATCTGAGGATGGTGTTGCAAGTGCTAAGAGAGCACCAACTGTATTCCAAATTGAGAAAGTGCTCATTCTATCAAAAGCAGATCCATTATTTGGGACATATCATTTCAAAAGATGGGATAGTTGTGGATCCTGAGAATATAGAAGCCATTAGAGAATGGTTATCACTGAACAATGTGATAGAAATCCGATCCTTTATGGGTCTGGCTGGCTATTACAGAAGATTCATTGTAGGGTTCTCAATAATAGTTCACCCCATCACTTCCTTGCAAAGGAACGATAAGAAATTTCAATGGACGAAGAATGTGAGAGAAGCTTCCAACGATTGAAGCAGTTGTTAATCAGTGCTCCAATCCTAAGGATTGAAGATCCGAATGAAGATTTTGTAGTGTGTACAGACACATGCAAAGAAGGACTGGGAGGAGTCCTTAGTCAGAATAGGTTTGTGGTATGTTATGAATCGAGAAAGCTAAAGGATCATGAAAAGAACTATGCAACTCATGATTTGGAGTTGGAAGCCATAGTACACGCTCTGAAGAAATGGAGGCACTACCTCATGGGAAGGAGGTTTGAACTGAGGATAGACCATAATGGTCTAAAGTATTTGTTTGATTAACCAACCTTGAATGCTAGGCAAAGTAGATGGTTGGAATTCCTTTGTGAGTATGACTTTGATATCAAGCATATCAAAGGAAAGGAGAACAAAGTGGTTGATGCACTCAACAGAAGAGTGCATGAACTACATGATACAACCATTAGCATGTATCAAATTGATATTAAAGGCAGAATTTCGAAAGCTGCAAATGTGGATTTGCAGTACATGGAATTGGTGGCAAATCTACAACAAGGTAAGCTGCTACAGAAAGTGGAAGATTATAAATTGGAAGTTGATGGAACACTCTTGTACAAAAATATAATGTATGTACCTAATTCTCAGGAATTGAGAATTATGATCTTGAAAGAAATGCATAATGTGCCTTACGTTGGGAACCCTGGATATCAGAAAACAGTGGCAAAAATCAAGAGCCATTACTTTTGGCTAGGTATGAAGAAGGAAATTGCAGAACACATCGCCATATGTATGGAGTGTCAGAAGGTCAAGGATGAACATAGGCACCCATCTGGGTTTCTATAACCATTTCCCATTCCTGAGTGGAAGTGGGAAGTGGTGACAATGGATTTCATCACAGGATTACCCAGAACAAATAAGCAACATAATTCCATCATGGTGGTGGTGGATAAGCTTACGAAAGTTGCCCATTTTATTCTATTGAAGACTACTCAAAAGGCAGCTAATGTTGTTGATATCTATATGAAGGAAGTAGCATGATTGCACGGTATTCCCAGACAATTGTGTCTGACAGAGACCCAAAATTCACCTCAAAGTTCTGCAAAGGGTTATTCAAAGGGGATCAGAACGAATCTGAACTTCAACACAACCTATCATCTTGAGTCTGATGGGAAAACAGAGAGGGTGAACCAAGTAATAGAGGACATGCTAAGGATGTATGTGATGGACAAACCATCTAAATGGGAAGACTACCTACACTTATTAGAATTTTCCTACAACAATGGGTATCAAGCATCACTGAAGATGAGCCCATTTGAAGCAATTTATGGCAGAAAGTGTAACACCCCAGTAAACTGTGATAACCTAGCTGATAGGGCAGTGGTTGGGCCATAGTTGTTCAAGGAAATGGAAGAAAAAATGTTGAAGATTAAGAATAATTTGAAGGCTTCCCAAGACAGGCAAAAACGTTATGCTGATAAGAACAGGACCCACAGGGAGTTTAAAGTGTGTTGTAACAAATATTGAAATTTTGGCTTTCGGTCACTTAGGAGAATGAATGGAAGCATTGGCAGTGGAATGACCACATACACTGAGCATTAAGCCACATGGAGAAAAAACTCACGAGTCCGGGTTTTTTTCCATCATGGATTTGGCCGACGCAGATATCCTAATAACTATAGCCCTGATTCCCGAATTCACTAAAGTATTAAAGGATAAGCTAGGTTAATTAAAGAATACGAAAGATTAATGCTGACAAGTCTCATCAGGATTTCGCGACTCGGGTTTCCTTCGTGCTTTAAGTTTCAAGTTTGTGATTTTCGAAACCCCGAAAGCCTGTGTTTTAATCGTGCTTAATCACAAAGCTAAGAGTGTTTTAAATTTTAACCAATCCCATCTCAATTTCGTGATTCGAGATTTCTCGCATTAAGTGTTATCGAAGTCCCGACACTTAAATCCATGAAAGGTTAAATATTAATTGCTAATCGTGATTAATTAAGAGATTAAGACAAATGATTATCACATAATTAATCCCATCGCGATTTCACGATTCAGGATTCCTTGCATGTCATAAATCTTGAAGACATGATACCCAAAACCCTGAAACCCGAAAACCCGAAATCGGGACTCCAGTCATATGCAAAAAATGGCCTTGGAAAAAAAAAACATTTTTCTCAGCCTTGGGGAGGCCATTTTTTGAGTTTGAATAGTCGATCGACATATACAGATCCTAATATTTCCAGTGGTTTCTTCAGAATTTCATTTGGAGCTTCTGAAGGCAGTCAAAAGTCCCCCACAAGATGAGGTTCATTTTCAGAAATGTGGTGTTTTTTACTGTGCTGAGTCATCATTTTCAAATGATGATTCTGAGCGAATGGAGGATCATTTTGAGAAATATTCGGAGGTTTTTGTGCCTAACACATCGAATATAAAAATATTCTCTCATTTTTCCTACAAGTTTCACATATTGGGAGAATCGAATCCATCTCCGAGCCCTAATTTTCGGATCTTATATTTTCCTGTTTTGACACATGTTTGTAAAATGCAGATATGAGGCAAATGAAAATGGATCTCAGGGAACTGAGAGAGGTTTTTGCTCAAAATAAACAGATGCACAAAATACTCTTTCATTTTATACACATATGTCGCTATTCGAGAGATATAGATCCGTAACCGCATCCCTAGTTTTCGACAGTTTGGCCCATTTTCTATGGTAGAAAGTTTCAAGAATTGGTTGTAACTATTGTTATCTTTTAGATTAGAGAGGATTTAGACCTCAATACATATATGAGGAATATTTGTAAAAGAGGGGAGAGGAGTAGTACTCCTGGGCTGTAGCACTTGTTATCATGTTTAATAAAAGACTGCAGATCATTTTCGATCTATATCAGAGATTCTTGTGATTTTGTTTGCAGAGAATGTCTTATTTCTTCGTTTTCAAATCATTTCACTTGGTTTTATTTCCATTTTCTTCCCAATTTGTAACTTTGTTTGTAATGGAATTCCTATGTTTGTTAGATGCTATGTTGCTGGACATGTTATAGGTTGTTTCTTGCAGAGATATGAAGGTTCAAAATTCATCCTTTCTAGATGCTCTATCCCAAATATCTCTTTCCACTAATTTATGCTTGGAATTCACTCATTGTTAAGTGCTCCTTGCATTTTGATATGTTTTCTCTTTATTCTGTTGCCATGCTTTTTATAAATCCTTCCCTCTGTAATCATCTTCTATCTTGCCTCTGCTCCATGGATTTCCATTGCTAAAACACTCTTATTACTTGCTTGATCATTTGACTCCATGCCCAATGGACTACTTTCCGGTCCAACCCATCAACCCTAAAAACCCAAAACTTTTTGTTACCCACAGATCTGCCCACTATTAAGCCTATTGAATATCCTGTTGTGACATATTTTTGAGAGATCGCTCTTGGGTTGGAAGGGGCAGTCTACAATCAAAAGTGGTTCGAGGTTATCTCGGAATTTATTTGCATGCAACCCAAGTCAAGTCCGAGTGACAAAATTTATTTCATTTAAAATGTGCTAACGCTTGGCTCTATTACAGCCTAGAACCAACTCTTGTGACAACATTTTCTGGCACCCTTGCCGGGGACGGAGGAAAGAAGTTATCTTCCTTGGGATACGACAAAAAGTTCATATCTATTTTTATCCATATGGATATCAGTGGCCACCCACCTTTTCCAATTTATCCATATGGATATCAGTGGCCACCCACCTTTTCCAATTGGCTCAAAACAAATTTTCCGACATTTTGGCAATTTACTATTTTTAGCGCTTTTTAACTTCAGCTTCATTTTGAGGGCCTTAAATGAAGGTTTTTCTTTTAGGGTATATAGGTTCTCAATTATAACTGAAGGCATTATTGAGCCCCCTAAAATGAATCTCCTTGATGATACCTTTCCAACGTGGCTATCACACTTAAACGGAGATCGTGATGCAAAAGCTAATAATTCCCCGGTAGTTGATGTACTAACTTACCCAAACAGGCCCACATGACTTTACGCCTATATCCTAGGGTTAGGTTTTTGGATGTCTAGGGTTTTGGAATTATTTCTTATTGTAAAATTCCTTCAGAGCCCCATTTTAACCTTCTTATATCGTTGTCAGCCATGATCTCTTCGTGAGATAAGCCGCCACCATTCCAACAGCTTGTTTCAACAAGATTTTACAAATTTTATTTCGCTATTGAATAGAAAACCAATTTTATCAGATTCTATTATTTTGTGTTAAGAACCTTAATAATAACCAGATTCATTTTGCTCTTCTCATAAAATATGGATCGCTGGTATCGAGCGGGTTCCTTTGTCGCCTTAATGCATGTCCTCAACGAGGTCGAATTACAAAGAATTGGGTCTCAACCTTGTTTCTATTGAAGAGAATCTCTCGACACCTGCCGTAATTCCATGGTAGGAGAAAATAAATATGACGATTGTGATATCCTTTCAAACTGTTGATTGAGGAACTTTCACGCAACGAGGAACGTAGATGATGGATAGTTTCACGAAATCCTCGGGCGGCTACCAACAGGCGATGCAACTTATTCAAGATGAGGTGCCGCCCCCTTCAAGGTACAAAACTTTGATATTCCTATATTTGAAGCACGGATAGACGGATTTTGTAGACAAGTGGTTTAATCTACTAGAAGGGTATTTTTTGTTCATAAATTTTCGAATAGAGAAAATATTACTTTGCGCCCTCAAAGCCGCTCCCCATGTCAAAGATTGCGGGAAACTTTCAGAGCAAAAAGGAAACAAAGGAAACCTCATTATTTTCACACGCACTACCCGGTCTCTTCATGGTGCTATATTAAGGAACAATACTACCCCGTCAAAGGTTATGACGACCAGATAAATGGACCACATCACGGGCAAGAAAGAGACTAAGCAGTTGATGGATTTCTACAACATCTTCCATACCGCACAAATGCTGGGTATCAAAGATTCGTTTTACATCCGTACTATATCGCGGTTCTCTGCATAGATTTATCCAGACCGAAATGGAATTTCGACATCTCATCTTTGGGTATGGCTTCACCGACATTGCCAAAATCGAAAGGTAAGCTCAAACAAAAGACGAAATACCTTGGGCTTGGGAACCCTCACGACAAAATCCGTGAAAGGGAAGCCCCAACCCATGGAACAAAGGACAGAGCAAGATGGACAATATCAGAACAACCAAGATAAAGCCACAAGCAAAGAAGGACAATTGTAAAGACAAAGAAGAAAGATATCGGAAGTGGTGCTACTTCCATAAGATCCCTTGGAAAAACACTATTGACTACCACTCAAAACAGTCACTAGTGGCCAAGACGAGGGCTTCTGAATCAGATGCACGCTCCGACTCTGAATCAAAACCAAACAAGGGGAAACAAATCATTGATGAAGAACCCAATGCTACCATTGCTACCACTAAGCTCCATCCCGGTGAACCTGACCATCCAAGGTTAGCTGCTGAGAGGCCTCTTTCATTCACACAGAGGGTAAATGGCACCCCCTACACTTCATCATTGATAGCTGCATCCAAAAGAACCTCATCTCGCCAGAGGTCGCCATACCGTCTATTAACAACGCCACACCCACAACCCTACACCACCATCTGATTATTCGCTAAGGAAGCGATCTCCGCCATCCAACGTTGTCGACCGTCGTATGACATCAATCCCTTCAAAAGACGAGGTATTGTGTGATGCTGTTCTCCTCAAGTCAGGATGTTCTTTGAGCCAACCTTATTTATGGAAGTTTATGTTGTATATGAGTCTAGGCCTTGTAGTTATTATTACTTTGAATAGAAATTGTACAGATACCCGAGGCAGTCCCACCTAGTGCCATTTCCCTGATCTCTCTTAAGCAATGTAGGAAGGTCATCTCCTCGACGGAAGTTTGTCTTCTTCAAGGATTTCACTCAATAAGCGAAAGATCACAACGCACATCCGTGGTCTCGTATCGACTCCTCTCTACACAAGAGAAGCAGGCAATAAGGGTCGTAAGAATAATTTCTGATATATTCTCCTCACTCCACAAGCCCCGCGACCGCTAGGTCAAGCAACCATCGATCGTCAATTCTCATGCAATCGCTTCCCAATGGGGCTTCTATCGTCACTCTTGTTAGAGAATGAGGAGATTGCTAGCATCCAACGCCCTAATAAGGCACATCCACCCTACCATCACCTTGTGGGAATTTCCAATCGCAGCAGGCCAAGAAAGATGGAACCTCGGCGACCAGTATTGATTAACGGATTCAATAAAATCACTGCCGTAAACTGTGGTACTAATTCCTAATCGGGATGACCTCTTTGATCAACTCATCGGGGCCAAACACTTCAGTAAGACTGATTCAAGTCTCATACACTGTGTCCCGATAGAACAATTAGATGTATGGAAGATCGCCTTTAAGTCAAAGGAAGGACTTTGAATGGTTGGTCATGCCTCTTTGGTTTGAAAAAAATGCTCCGTACCACTTCGAGGATGATGGACGATATCCTCGCTACCATTCACCAATAATTATTTTGTAGTGGTCTATCTCGATGACATTCTAATTTACAAAGAGACTTGGGTCAACACTTGCAAAGATATCCAGGGTTCTCGCGACACCTCCTACGCCATTGCCATATGCCAACTCCGAAAAATGCTCTTCGGCATGGACAGGTCCATTACCTCGGCTACATCATTGATCAAAATGGCGCATATGTGATCCAACCAAGATCCAAGTCATCCGGCGGATGGCTAGCCCCAACAACACTCAATGAGCTTTAGAGCTCTTTTGGGACTTGCTAATTTCTATCTCAGGTTCGGGTTCGGTTTATCCCATACTGTATGGCCCTCACCAAATAAAATGGTGGGTGGTGGTAAGGAAAAATTTGCATGGGTCAGTCCCAACAAAAAGCGCTCAATGATTTAGCAGCCGCTTTTATGCTTAGCTCCCAAGATTTCTTTACTACCATACCTCCGCAATATCCCTTTGAGATCGAGATAGATGCTTCGACTATGTCAGGGCATCGCTCATTTTAGTACGGCTACCCCGGTGGCCTATCATAGTGAGACATCAGCCAGATAATCGCCCTCTGTAAGTAAATTCTACTTACAACAAAGAAATGTGTACTCCATTGTGCAAGCATGCCGCCAGTTGAGACATTACATTCTTGGGAAGGAGATACCATCCACACTGATCATAAGCCACTATAGTTCAGACATAGGGAAAATTGTAGAATGATCGCCATGAAAGTGGTCCACATACTTGCAGCAATTCCACCTCAACATCAAGTATATAGAAGGCAGTCAATTCAATCACATCACATTGCCCTCGTAAAACCAATTCATTCGCCATACACCTCACCACTGGCAGGTTAAACTCTTTCCAGCCCATGACATCCTCGATGGCCGTTAACTCTATGAGATGCATTAATCACTTCACCACCACCTACCAAATGTTGGGTGCAATGCAATTGTCGATAATTTCCACCTTCAAGATGGGTTGTTGTGTCATCTAGGCCATATCCTTGTTCCATCAAGCGAGCGTAGAAGATGGATCTCAGTTCACTACCGGAGCCAAGATACTCGACGCCGAAGATAGCATGATGCTACAACATTTCTAATGGCCAAAACTTCGATAGGATGTCAGCAATTATATCAATTTTTGCACGGCCTATGCCATTGTCAATTTAGGCATTAAGAAGCAAGTATTATAAACCTCTCTTCCTACTCCAGAGAGGCATTTGGAATCCATATCGATAGATTACTTGCCTGGCCTTCCATCCACCAAGCTGGGAAATGAATGTGTTTTTGTGGTTGTTGATCGCTTTTCTAAGATGACGATTTTGGTTTCCTGAAGAAGAGTATCATAATAGAGGCTACCCAAGCTCTTCCTTGAACGAAGCCCTGGGTACATTTTTGAATCCTACAAACCATTGTCTCGAATCGGCATAGTCGATTTCTCAGCACATCAATGAGCTCTCCGGTCACCGGACTAAGCTCTCATAAAATCCACTACTTTCCACCCCCCAGATAGATGGCTAAACCGAGGTTTTAAATCAATGATTGTGTATATCCTTCTCATGTATACCTCCTAACCCTCTCATATTGGATGAGAGCCTTCCCTATGTATAGCATAGCTACAAACGAGCCTTTCATAACTCAACTGGACACAACCCATTTAAGGTGTTCTTGGGGTTCCAACCAATGCCCCCCATTGACATAGCTCCGCCCATCACAACTACACAGGAAGATTCCTCCCATACTAAGACTGAGGCAGGGAGAGAAGCCAAATTTGTTGAAAAAAACTATCACATCCAACAATAAGTTCAATATATTTTGCATCCATAGATGTTTCACTTCCCCTTACGGTCACCTCGACTGACTCATCTCCTGCTCCAACTGAAGCTGAAAAAGCCACTTGGTTCATTGAGCGGATCCAGCACATCCGCCAACAGGTTCAGGATATCCTATAGAAGTCCAATGACAAGTATAAACAACGCCATGATTAACATTGGGTGCGGCATAAGTTTCAGGTGGGCGACAAAGTTTGGTTGCACTTGCAGAAAGAACACCTTACAGGACCCCATCATAAGCTTCACCCACTCCGTTATGGACCGTACACTATCACCAAGGCTGTGGGGGATAATTCTTTTGAGCTCAACATTCCTCCTTTCCTTGGACTGCACCCAGTGTTCAATGTGGATCTCCTTCGCCCTTATTTCCCACCATTATTGGACACCTAAGAAGTAGCAGAACAATTGAAACCAACAGAGCTCAACCTCGAATGCATACAACAGGCATCCAATGATCAGATTGTGGAAAGACAGATAAAGGGAACTCGACAACAAAGGATCCAACTTTATTGCATCGTCAAAGCAGGGCAACTCCTGCACCAAGGCAAGTGGGTCACCCAGGGCCAAATTCAGCGAAAAATTCCTCATCTAATGGGGGACCTGAACGCAATGGATACCATTTCTTCCTAAGGAGGGAGGATTGATCCAGATGGATATCGGTGGCCACCCACCTTTTCCAACTGGCTCAAAACAGTTTTCTGACATTTTTGACAATTTACTATTTTTAACAGTTTTAACTTTCGGGGCCATTTTGAGGGCCTAAATGAAGTTTTTTCAGTATCAAGCTCCTCAATGATAGAAAAAGGCATGATTGAGCCCCCAAAATGAATCTCCTCGATGATACCTTTCCAACGGGCTATCACACGCCTAAAACGGAGATCGTATGCAAAAATTACAACCCCGAGAAGTTGATGTACTAACTTACCCAAATGGGGCCCACATAACTTTTGGCGCTTCATCTCCTAGGGTTAGGTTTTTAGATGTCTAGGGTTTTTGGCATTCTTTCTTATTGTAAAAAAGCCTTCAGGGCCTCATTGTAACCTTCTTCTTGCGAATGCGCGCTGCCGTCACATCTCTTCTCAGAGATAAGCCGCCACCATTCCAGCAAGCTTGTTTCCGTTGCATTTTACAGTTTCAACTTATTTTGTTATTGAATAGAAAACCGGTTTTACTGTATCTCTGTTATTTTGTGTTAAGCACCTGTTAATAATCTATATTCATTTCGTTCTGCTCATAAAATCTGAATCATATCTTGATGGTGAACAAGGGATAGGCATTCAATTGGCTGTGATCATTCACCTGGCGACTCCTTGGTTCGAAGACTCTACATGATTCACTAGCAACTCCACTGGTCTCAAAATGTCGGATTCGTTCACCACTCGGATTGCTGCAAGGTTTGCTCCTCTGGACTTTGCAAATGTTTATTGTTTTCCAAACACTGTTCCAAACATTAAAGTTTGGGAAGATGTCCTTCCTAAATTTGTACAATATGCGGACGACAATCCCACCCAACACTTGTTTGAATTCCACAAGCTCATGGATGAATTAAATATACATCATGAATATGTCCTCATGAAACTGTTTATGTTTTCATTGGAAAGAGATGCTAGACTCTGGTATAAATCTTTACCTCATTCCAATATTCCTTCATTGAAATATTTTCACATACTTTTTCATCAACATTGTAAAAGAATCTATTTAGCTGAAATACTTTTTGAAGATTGTTGTAATATAGAATTTATAAGACAAACATATCAAACACATCTTCTTGAAGAGGAGGAAGGAATATTAGAAATTTCTCAAGTCATAATCAGTATGAAGAAGAGTTGGCTGATAAAAAAGTAGGATATGATAGCTCTTGTGATCACATTCAAGAAGAAGATATTCAACATCATGGTCAACATGCAGAAGAGAAAGAAAACAATAGTTGCTTAATCCAGAAATTGCATAGACCACCTCCTCCTTTAACAAAAGAAGAGATAGATCTGATCCTGAACAATCATGTTGCAACCCCTGCTTACATAGATCTGCAGCATTCACATAGTCCTGAACATGTGAGTGAAACTTCTTCTATTACTGAAAATGAAAATCTAAGTTTAAATCATGACAACCATGGAACTTTAGAGGAAGTTAGTAAACTAATTTATGATGATGATTTCCGGCCAGAGGATCATTGATCTAAAAATGAAGAAGACTTGTATTCTTGAAAATATTTGCAAGTTAAATTTTATGTCTTAAAATGCAAACAAATCAATTTGCAACAAAACTTTTATGAAAATTACTCATCAAAGATGCATATAACAGCAACAATAAACAGTGAACAGAAAACACATAACACAACAAATGATAAAGGAGTTCACCCCTCTCTTGGGCTACATCTCCTGGTCTAGCTTCCATTGGATCATTTATATTATTTGCTCAAAGTGCTCAAAAATGTGCTTTACAATGCTCAAAATGCCAAATAGACTGCTCCAATGGCTTCATAATGTCCAAAAACCCCTAACTGGGCTTTTTCGGCACCTCGTTTGACCAAAAATTGAAGAAGATAGGCTTCCTGGAAGTCCCCCTTCAAACTTGTTGTCTCTGCATCTACAAAACGCACCTCTGTTGGCTCAACCTAGCCCACACACATATTTAAGCGGTAAAACTTAGCACTAGGCGCAACTGCACGATCGGTACAAATTGTCTAACGATTACACACTGGCCCTTAACCTTCCAAGGCCCACAGGCACATAGCCTCCAAATGACCTTGCGCACATATAAAAAAAGGCCAAGTCCAAACCACAGGACAACGGTCGGCGCGTCGGTGGTTCTATGCACAACACATGTGACCAGGATATATTAAAAGGGCTATGTTAAAACACATATGTGCACCCGTGGTCATATTACAACACATACGACCGGGATTTAGTTTGAATGTGCACGCAAAGGTTTAAACCGTGGCCATATTACAATATAACGTAATCACGGGCTGGGGCTAGGCCCCAGCCCGACCCCCCGCCCAAACTTACAACATTTGAATTCAAATAGAATCCACACCATATAGTGTTAAGAAACACTATGGTGGAGCCTTGGTTGGTGGTCTTTTCCAGAGCTTTGCATGCGGGTGGAGGTCACGGGGTCGAATCCGGTGGACTCCAAATAAATTTTAAACCAATATATAGGGGACACGTGGAGG
>SNQJ01S0067963.1:28271-43276 GCA_010110895.2 Picea sitchensis
GAAAAAGATACTTTATCATCACCAATAGTGGAAAATAAATGTTCAATATCTCATTCATCATAATCTACTAGAAGCTTCAAATGAGTTATTGCTTAACACAAAGTTGTTGTAATAATAGCTCTCATTTCTAGTGTTGTATTATTATTTATTTTTCACCAACAAGAGACTCACGATTTTCTATAGCTTGATCAACCCCTCAAATTCAAATAAGCATCATTCCCAAAAAAACTCTAACAAGTGTCTTTAGCAATGATAAATTGTAAAAGATTAAAAATTGTGTAATAAAAACCACTCCAACAATCCATAAAACTTTGGAAATGATTGTTGAAAGTTCAGAAAATAGGATAGATGCTCAATGGAAACTAATAATGTAGAGATGCCACAAGTCAATTATCATTGACTAGTTTAAAGCCCTATTTCCTTCCATATATTTTTTCTCCTTAAAGTTTCAAATCTTGAAAGAACATATGTAGGGAGACCATTAAGCACATATATAGTGCTATAACCCTTCCATATCTAACCACATCATGGCCTCACACATGGCTAGCTCTATTGGCATCCATTTGTATAGCAAGAGCATGTCTTCTTACTTGACCCAGTTATGATCTCATAACCAACATAACATAATATGCAATCAAATTTCATATAATTGCATTCAAGCATTAAACACCATTTGTATATGCAAGGCCCTATGCGTTTACAACATTTAGTGGAGTGTCATGCTCAAAATACACGTAAGTTCAAATATAGAATTTCAACTGAGAGAACGTTGACCTCAATTCCTTTCAACATTTATGCATCATAAGTAACTAAATGCATACATGCATGGTTGTTATCAAATTATTTGATGATATCTCATCAACTGGTATTTTGTATAAGCTCGTAGGCTCCCTTCACCAACATCTTGATCAACATTCTTACCATCCTCATTTATCTTCATACAGATGGTTTTCATATGCAACGACAGTACCATCAACATCTTCGACCATACTACAAACATTTTTCCTAGATACATAATCCATCATTACTCATATTCAATTATCATAACATCATTATTGCATATATAAACAACAGACTACTTGCAGTCCACAAGCATTCCATATGCATTTCCAGGCATTCCCACATGCACTAATGCACATCAATATGCACCAAGCAATCAATCTAATCATGCCTACTAATGCACATGCATTCTATCTTCATTGTATTCATTTTCATCACTCTTATCATGCTCTCAAGTGCATATATGTTCCAAATTTTCATGCTCCATGTAGTCATCCTTGAAATCCTTTAGATCCATGTGGCCATGTGCACTATCATTCTACTCATTTGTGTACTATCGTCCTTGATTTGAACTTTTTCCAGCCAAGTCCCACTTGGCCATCTTGCAATTTCAGCCAATATGTCTGATTGGCAGTTGCCTCCACTTAGGCAATCATGCCCCAACTTTACCTTGCTAGAACCTTTCAACACCTTGGAACGAGATAGTTTTATCATTACATTCTTCTTGATGTTGTAATATATTGCAACCCACTTACCCATTAACATTATGTCATCCCTTGCCATTATCTCTAGCTATTCGATGGCTTTTGTTCAATTTTAAAATACTTCTCTTCACTTCATTAGGCAATTCACTATGAAACCATGCTTGTCCACTCAAGACCAAACTAATCCTAATGGAATACTACATTTTTTCATTGGCTCTTTCAAAAGTGAATGGTCCTTCATTATTCCATCCCTTGAATTTACTTTCACCTGTATCATACTTCCACTACGCATTATGATAACATAAATGGATTTCTTGATCTAAATATCTTTTAGATAGAAGTAGATAATTCATAGCTAGCAATTTTTTTTTTTGCATATAGATATGACTCACCCATCGTATGAGTCACTCGTCACCTCATGAGATCATTTTTCTCCTTTGTGGAAAGCTTTGTAACTATTATTACATCTCTACCTTTAAGTCTAAGGAGGCTTATCTTACGATATTGAGCTTATCAATGGCATTATTCACCTATTGAATTCATGTTATATGTGAGAATCCTTGTTGATTTATCTTTGCAAGTCAGTCAGACTCTGTAGTAGTTGAATATTAATTTTGTATCTTCTCTTCCAAAGCTTATCAACCTTTCATTACTTACTTTGTATCTATGTACTTCCCTTTACAAGCTCTTTGTTGTCTCAGCCAACTCTACAAGATCTTTCATGCTTCCATGTCCATTGGAACCTGGAATTATGATCTGCAATAGACCCACACAATATTCATTTATATCATCTAATCCTTTCATCAACAAGACTTTGACATAATCCACTCTCCTTGAGTGTTCCCCTGCTCATTAATAATATATTGTTATTAAAACTCAACCCCTTTCCATTACTAGGCTAATGCACTCCAAATATGCCTCTATATCATTGCATAGGCACCATCATAAGTATATGCACTCTTCCTAACCCAATACTCACCTCTGGCATGCACTTCTACCATTTGGATTTTTTTTCTTTCCAAAATTGATATTGTTTGGAAAACTTCCATGTTGAGCAATTGCACGGTTCACATAGTCCAATTGCCCTTTTTCTTGCAGCTTTATAAAAAACTCAGATATTTTTTCATACAACTTAATCATTCTATCATGATTCCCTCTTTACCTTTCCAATGACTATAATAATACCTTATTATGATTTCTGAGCTGAAAGTTATGGCTCTTTGAAATCAATAGTTTCACCCTTTTTGCACCTACTTCATTGATACAATTAATCTCAAAGGCTAACTTATGTCACTTATATAAAAAAATATGGTGAGAACTAGGAAAAGTTTTATATCAAGTTTTGATAGTGTTCCTGACTATGAATGCATAGAAACTCTCATATTTAATATCTAATGCTCAATCCAACTTTTTTTATCAATTTCAATTTGCAAACTTTGTCCTTTTGCATTTCCTCCAGACTCCTGATTTTTAGGAAAAAATGGTTATCTCCCAAATGGAGAAAAATTGGAAAAAACCTCCTTAATATAAAGTTGTCCAAATTGATGAGTAGGTAAAATTTCTAATAAAAAAAAAAAATTGGATTGGTGATCCGAGGTCCCTTTTTCTCTTTCGGAGATTTCAAAAATCCCCCAAAAGTGCCCAGGAATAGTGGATTTTTCCCTGTTTCGGTATCTCCACTCAAAACCCTTTTGAATTTTGTCAGAATCCCAATTGGGTATCTTTGTGACTTCTCTTTGGATTCTCTATAAAAATTCCACCTTTATCAAGGTCCTAGTTACTAAGCACCATCTAGGTCTTTAAAAACCACTATTTTGGATTTTCTGGAAAATTGAAGCAAACTTGGCCAAAGGCCCTCACTAGCACTTTGGTAGCCTTCATTATTGTGGACACACCCTTTAAAGTTCATATTATTCTTATTTGAACTACTTCTATTATGGAAAAAACAAGTTTTGGCTCCACACTTTTTTGAATCCTTGTCCAATTTTTTTATTTGTATTTTTAATCCTTGTCCAGCTTTCTTCTTCCCTTTCCTCCTCTTTTCTCCTCTTCTCTTCTTCTCTTCTCTTCTCTTCTCTTTTCTTTTCTTTCTTTTCTCTTCTCTTATCTTTTCTTTCCTAGATCAACAAGATTTATCTTTCTTCCTTGCCAACATTATCTCCCATATTGGTGAGTTGGATCTTTTCCTCTCACTGACATGCTCTCCTTTATCAACGAGTTGGGATATTTATTTCTCATCAATAAGTTCTCCTTTATTGACGAGTTGGGATCATTCTTTCTCGCTGATAGAATGTCCTTTATTGGTGAGATGGGATCTTTCTGTTATCCTTTATTGATGAGTTGGGATCTTTCTTTCTCACCAATACACTCTCATTTATCGACGAGTTGGGATTTTTCTTTTTCACTGATACGTTCTCCTTTATTGGCGAGTTGGGATTTTTTTCTCACCGATACGTTCTCCTTTATCGATGAGTGGGAACTTTCTTTCTCACGGATACATTCTCCTTTATTGGTGAGTTGGGATCTTTCTTTCTCGTCGATACACTCTCCTTTATCGACGAGTTGGGATCTTTCTTTGTCGTTGATACGTTCTCTTTTATCCGCTAGTTGGGATATGTCTTTTTCATTGATACATTCTCCTTTATCAATGATTTGTATATTTCTTTCTTTCCAATAGGTTCTCCTTTAATGGGAGTTGGAATATTTCTTTCTCTCCAATACATTCTCCTTTATTGGCAAGTTGGTATCTTTCTTTCTCATTGATACACTCTCCTTTATCGACGAGTTAGAATATTTCTTTTTCGATGATATGTTCTTCTGTATCGACAAGTTTGGATCTTTCTTTCTCGCCAATACACTCTCCTTTATCGATGAGTTGGTATATTTCTTTCTTGTCTATACATTCTCCTTTATCAACAAGTTGGAATCTTTCTTTCTTGTTGGTAAACGTTTTATTGCAGAATTTTCTCAGCCTTTGCTTAGCCATTTTTCCACACTTTTGAACTTGCGACTATCATGAAACTCAAGAACTCGCCCTATGAGCTGCATTCGGCCAATTAACTAGTCAAATTGACTTTTTATACAAACAATCATCATACAAAATCATAATTTTGGGGCCTTGATCCCAATTTCTCATACTGGGAAAAAACATATTTTCACCCAACTCTACACACATTGAAATCTGCCATGTTGTAGCAAACCCGTGCAAATCTAGTGTTGCAACCATGGCTCTGATACCACTCTATAATGAACACACCTACTAAAAATGCATTAATATGCCCTAAATGCAAATAAAATTAACACAAGGGATGCAAATTCTAACCTTGTACAATGTCTACTATAAATAGATATTCAGAAAAGAACAGAAAAGACACAATGGCAAATACAAACATTACACAGAGATTTTTCCCCTGGAAACCCAAACTGGGAAAACCAACATATATTATATTCATTCATTGTGTTACATTGTTTACAATACAATATACATATAGGAGCCAGCGACATCCAAAGCCCTAACCCAATGACCTGGATTAGTCCAAAACCCTAGTTCCTTAACCGAAAATCGAAAACCATCGACAAAAACCATGTGCCGAAAAACCACCTAAATACATGACACGTTTCCCGAGGAAAAAAAAATTTGAAGGAAGGTAGCAAGCCATAATTTAATAATTTGGTGGAAAAACAAGCAGACAAGTAGCAAGGAAGAGTTTATTGGTGCAACGCAAAGGAAGGATGGTTCTCTCTCGATTAAGGGTTTACAACGTAAATATTTGTGTACTATATGTATGATCCATTGGTTAATTTGTGATTTGCTTAATAATATGTATGCATTTCTTTACTTCACAGGTTTAAAACTTACATGTGGTATTAGAGCACGTTTTTGGCTTTAGGGGGATGCCTTTGTTGTTGATGGTTTGGCTCAGTCTTGATAGATCAAGTTTATTTTAGGTTTGTTATAAACTTGGGTTTAGTGGGAGATTTGCAGTGGTGATTCATGTGTTGAAAGAGAATGGCAAGTAGTTCTAGAATCTAGATTGGGAATTTCAATGGTCAAAAATTTGAGCTATGGAAGCTCGGGATGGAGGACCTTCTTATACATAAAGAACAATGGATCGATGTGGATCCTAGTACACAACCTACTGGTACACAATCTATCGATACATAACCTATTGGTACACAATTTACTAGTATGTCAAAAGACGATTAAGAGAAGCTAGATAGAAGACCAAGGAGTACAATTCAACCATGCTTGAAAGATTCAGTGTTACTGAATGTCTCGAGAGAATCTATAGCTAAGGAACTAAGGGAAAAGTTCGGTAAATTGCATCAGTCAAAGTTCCTGGTAAACACGTTGTTTCTTCAAAATAAGCTTTACATGGTCTTAGGATGGAAGATGGAGATTATGTGATAGAGCATCTAAATTCTTTCAATACTTTGGTAAGTCAACTTGTCTCTGTTGATATTAAGCTTGCAGAAGACTATAAGTGTATTAACTTGTTATGTTCATTGCCATACTCTTGGGATAATCTGGTTGTAGCAATTGGTAGTACCACTCAATCTGCATTGAAGTATGAGGATCTAGTTGCATCCTTGTTATCGAAATAGATGAGGAAGAAAAGAATGGATAGTCAGATCATAGATGATTTATTTGTAAGAGGTTGTCTCCAAGATAGGAATAAAGTCTTCGGGGGGATATCTAAATCTAGAGGTAGATATAAATCTTCGGGAAAATCTTTGAGTAAATGGTGGAAGTGTGGTAAAGATGGGAATTATAAGAAATATTGAAGGTATAAGAAGGTTGATAAAGCAAATGGATTTGATGATGCCTCTTCCATAGAGGCGAAAACCTCCACATAAAAGGAGGTGATGTTTACCTAGCATCTGTAGGTACACATGCATATCATGGTGTATGGTCGATTGAATTAGGTGCGTCGTTTCATATGAATCCTCACAAGGAGTGGCTCTGTGAATATGAAAAGTACGATGGTGGTGATGTATTCCTAAGAGATGACTCAACAACAAAACTCATGGGACGTGCAAGGTTTAAGTTGTTTTTGAAAGATGGAAGGATTAGAACTATCCCTAAGGTTCTACATTCCAAATCTAGCCAAGAGCCTTATATTTGTAAGTAAGTTGGATGATGCATGTGTGGATACATTATTAGGAAAGGGCACTTGCAATATGGTACGAGGATCAATGGTGTTGATGAGGGGAGTTTGGTGTGGAACTCTGTACAAGTTGTTGGGACATACTTATACTGATGGGTTTAATATTTATATTGTCCCTTAGCAAATAAATAAATAAGACAAGTGTTGGGTTGTGGAAAAGGTACGAATATCTCCCTTATTTCTACAGTTCATGATGTATTCTTGATTGACTTTTCAATTAATTAGAAATAAATAAGATAGGAAATAGTTAATATGTCTCTTATCGTCATTATTGAAATTATATTGAATAAGATTCTAAAATACAATTGGAATTGTTTAATTTTTTTACAGGATTTGTTAAATATTGTCAAACCCAAGATAGTAAAGGAGATCTTAAAGATGTGAAAGCTATTGGAGGTTGAGGAATTTTTGGCGCAAAGCAGCTGAAGATGATTGAGTTTTCTATATTGTAATTTTATAATAGAAAAGCAATCTTGAGGATCTTTCGATCCTCGGGATGGCTTAATTTTCCCAGATTATTGTAATATATATAGAAGGTAATAGATCCGAAGAAAGGAGGAAAAAAAGAGAATTATATCTAAAGTATTTAGATTTTAGAATTACTCTGCAAAAACAGTTTTTGTAAAATGTTATACCAGGTATGGAATCAATAAAGGCTTTGAGCATTTTTACCATTCCGATATACTGAGTTTCCAGTAGCAGTGCTTTTGAGGACCAAGGGCCCAGTCTGAAGGAGTTACTGTTCGATCTGTAATTGTATCATTTTTATCTATGTTTTCTGATTTAAGTTTCTTTTGCAATAGTTAAAATGAATGCTTAAGTGTGTTATTATGCTATTTTCATATCAAGGGTAGATATTTCTTTCAAGTATTAATGATTGATGCTCAAATCTCTATTGTTGTGGTTTACTACCTGACAGTTCCTCACATTTTCAGATGCGTTGTTTTATTCATTTAGATTTGCTAGTGTTGTTCCTTTCAATTAGTTTACAATTGTTGTTCCTTTCAATTAGTTTACGATTGTTGTTCCTTTCCGGTAAAGTTATAGTTGTTGTTCTTTTTAGTAAATCTAGATTTACTGCATATTTTGATTAAATTACAATTGTTATTTCTTTCCATAGATAGAGTAAATTGCTTCTAAATGCTATTTCCTTTCCAGTAATTTTCGACAATTAATTTCACAGGTCTTTGCTTAGATTCAATTTCTGCTTTTTAGTTAGAAAGAATAAGTTAAATTATTTTTATTGCATGTTGGTAATCAGATTTCAATTTCGTTAATGCTTAGAATATTTAAGTGAACATTTGAGGAACTTGATTGTTGATAAAATCAGATCTTCTCTAACTACACGATTTTAGCCTCTATAAGCTATCTGCATAGATTTTGCTGATATTCTTGAGATAAAAGAGTCATCCTCGGGTTGATAAATTAATGTTAAACTAAGTTTGTTTTTAAGACATCTTTAGACACCAACATTTTGGCGTCGTTGCCAGGGAGAATGTCAAAGGTAGCATAGATTGTGCCTCTGGAGGACGAGGTATTGAAGACGGAAGGTAAGAACCTATGCAAGCAATAAGTAAGATGCTTATGCTAGTGCCTACCTCTAGCTAACGCATTAAGAGGTTGCATAGGTGTTTTTCTTTCTTGATTTTCTTTTTTTGTGTGAAGTGTGTATGACTAAGAAAAAACAAAAACCCCAACAAAATATTACCAAAGCCCAGGGCTCGGTGCTCCCTGGAAGAAGCACTTTCATAGACGACATCATCTGAAAAGATGAATCTCAAGATTCGGTTGGACCTAGGAAAGGATCTACCCAAATCCCTTAGGAATCAGTCTCACCAACTACAACCCACGCTGAGATTCACAACAAAACTGAAGGGACTTAGCAAATCTTTCAGAGCACAAATCTTGCACCTCTCACTCCTTTAGAAGAGGGAAATTAACGTAATCTGGAGGAAGGGGAAGGAGAAACCAGTGGGGTTGCGAAGGCAGTCCATCACCACCCCTTGATCCTGAATCTCCTGAGAAAGAAGAAGGCATACCTGAAATCCCAGATAGAGGGAGTGCAATCAAATCCCCTAGAGGGTTAGATAATCAAACACCTCGAATAAAATACCCAGATCAAAAAATCCTTGAAGATTTCTGGCACATTTTTTATCAAATGGCACAACTAGATCAACAACACCCCCAGACTTCCACATTGGAATATCTGATAGTTGATCCAATTGCCAATGCCCCCATGAAGGCAATTACTCTACAAAATCTGCCAACCTTTCATGGATTGATCTCAGAAGACCTAGATGCATTCTTATTTGAATTTGATGTCCTATGTAGATGGTATGATTACACCTCTGAACCCCAAAAACTAAAATTGTTCCCCTCCAATCTAAAGGGAGCATCTCTACGCTGGTTTATGGGATTGGGGGGCGAAACTATAAACTCATGGGATGAGATGAAACATGCCTTCTTGACAAAATATCAGGATTATTGTAGAACCAGGGACTTAAAATATGAAATATTTCAAATGATTGCAAAAGAAAATGAATCATTAGAAGAATATGTCTAGAGATTTCAGTATAATTTACAAAGATCACCCTATGGTGCATTACCAAGTGAAGTACTTAAGGCAACTCTGATTAAGGGTATGATATATGAATGGGTATAAACATTGAATCTAATTGGAAAGGGTGACATTTATCAAGAAACTTATGATAACATCATTCAATTGTGTATCAGGTGCTCACGAGGAAGCAAACAAACCAGATAAGGAATGTGAACTTCCCTCACCAGAAGTAACAATACTACAAGCGGGAGTGTCACGCGAGATGAAGTTGGTAATCTTTTAGAAAATTTCAAAACAGATATTTTGAGCACCCTGACTACACAATTGGATGTATTCCAGGCCAAACAGAAAAAAAAAAATAAGAATAGACTTTGGCCATATTTTGCCATAGATGCAGAAGAAAACATGGTCCAGGGGATTTCCCTTTGGATGTGGTTCAGGTTTTTTCTATATGCGCCAAGGATCACGACACAAAGAAATTCCCATCGCTCCTTAGACTGAAAGCTCTATTTAGAGAAGCGGAAGAAGAAACAGAGCCATTATATCTAATGGCTCAGCATCGTTAATGGCAGAACCGACCTACAAATACACTACAAGACCCTTCCTCCTTCTTCTGCGGACAGTATAATCAGTAGCAAAATTCTGGTAACACATGGCAGGGCCAGTCATTTACTAATCAGAACTGACAGCCCCAACAATACCCACCTGCAAACCCCACTTGGCCAAACTAGCCCGTTGCAAATCCCAGTTGGAAGAATCAACCAACTGCAAGTTCCACTTGGCCTAACACACAATATCTCACCCCACCCTGGAAAAACTCAAATAACAACCCCTACCCTTCGCAGTGGCCCAATACGACTGCCCAAAACCCAAATTGGAACCAGAATTGGCAGCGCCCCATTAGGATAAACAATCAACCCATGGGGATGGCCCCTCAAACCCAACCCACGTTGCAAGCTCCAGTCCAGCTGCCCCAAAACCCTCAACTGAAATTACACCCTCAATTACCAGCCCAACCCCACCCAAACCCCAATAATAGACCAGCTCAACTAGTCCAGATTATGGAAAATGGAGAGGGGGAAATCAACTCAGTAGGATGCAATGAACTCAGGTTGAGGTTAGGGCGTATAGTCTCTCCTAACGAACATAATGCCATTCAGAATCAGGAGGAGGAAAAATATAAACAACTAGAAATAACATCCTCAATTGTGCATATAACCAAAGAAACAGAGCCAGGAGGAAACATAGTCGAACCACAGGATCCTGATAAGGATACAACTCCTCCCCCGTTCCCCAAAATATTGATGCTAACAAAACCTATTGTGTATCCTAACTTTGACATTGTAGAGGAACTTAAGAATTTATATATTAAAATCCCACTCTTGCAGGCTCTACAAGACATTATGATCTATGCCAAGATAATCAAGGAACTACGTGGAAGGAAGCCTATCAGGAAAATCAAGAACTCATCATCAACAGTCCACGTAGTAGGAGCCTTGTTTGATCTAATTCTAGGTAGACAAGAACTAGTAAAATATGCAGATCCAGGGAACCCCATAGTAACAGTTCAGATCCAGGGTTGTTCCTTCCCAAATATACTAGTTGATTTGGAGGCGGCCATCAACATCTTGACTATGGAAACTTGTAACATCTTGGGTTTTGACTCTTTCGAATCCACCCCAATTATGTTACAATTGGCTGACCAATCAGTGGTCAGACCAACCGACACGTTGCATGATATAGAAATCTCAGTAGACTCTTGGGAATATCCAGTAGATTTCCTCATCATCAACCCAAGAAGCGGACTTGAAGGGCATCCATTAATACTGGGTAGAACTTGGCTCACAACAGTGGATGCGTATATAGGATTTCATACAGGGAATATGAAAATTACTAGAGGAGGTGTCACAAAAAATTTAATCTTATATATGCCAACCAAGCCAAGCTCGACTTTCAGATATCCACAATTGTCATCACCATGATATCCAGAAAAGGATTTACGAGTGCCTCTCACACTGGAAGCAGCTCTCAGACTTAAGGACCAGCTTGAGGATGATGTAATCAATGGATTTCTTAACGACCCTGCTGTCGTGAGAAATCCCACATGCCAGATGCTCCAAGTTGTCCTAGATTGTGAAGCATAGGGAGACTCACTGGAGGATTTAATGGAACAACAAATCCCAGCCACCACTATTCATAACAACAAATCCGTCAAGATCGCACCAGGAAAGTCTCTGAACATCAATGCAAATTTAGACGAGCAATAGCAACAAAAGACAATTCAAGTCCTTTCTAAATACCAACAAGCTTTCGCCTAGGAGTATTCTAATATGAAAGGTATTGATCCACAACTCTGCAAACACCACATTTACATTGAAAAAGACGCCCAACCTATCCAACAGCCACAGAGAAGACTGAACCCCCATCTCAAGGACATCGTCAAAGAAGAACTACAAAAGTTGTTGGATGCATATTTTATATATCCTATCTCATATAGCCGGTGGGTTTCCCCATTAGTGATCGTACCCAAGAAAAGTGGGAAATGGCGAATCTGTGTCGACTACAGGGAACTAAACAAAGCCACTCAAAAGGACCACTTCCCCTTACCTTTCATTGATCAGGTCTTGGATACTTTGGCAGGGAAGAAATTCTTTTCTTTCCTAGACACATTCAGTGGCTATAATCAGACCCAAATTGCCCCAGAAGATCAAGACAAAACTACATTCACATGCCCCTGGGGTACCTTTGAATACAGGGTATTACCCTTTGAACTTTGTAACGCTCCTGCTACCTTCCAAAGGGCCATCCTGAGCATATTCAACGATCTGATCAGTGAAGGGCTTGATGTTTATATGGATGATTTCACTCCTTATGGAGATGACTTCGATCAAGCACTAAATAACCTGGAAAAAGTACTAGAACAATGCATTGCTACCAGGTTATGTTTAAGTCATGAAAAATGCCACATGATGATGACGAAAGGTGTAGTATTAGGACATTATAATTTTGCAGATGGAATTAGAGTAGACCCAGCAAAAATAGAGGTAATCCTTAATCTACCTACACCACGCACACAAAATGAGGTACGTAGTTTCCTTGGTGCTTCAGGATACTATCGCAGATTTATGGAGAATTTTTCAAGAACCGTTGGAACGTTACACACTTTGACAGGTAATGTAGAGTTTCGATGATCTGACAAGTGTAATGTGGAATTTGCAAGACTCAAGAAGTTGATCTCAACATCACCAGTACTAAGGGGACCGAATTGGGAAATACCATTTCATATCTCCACTGATGCATCAGATACTGCAATAGGCGTTTTCCTCAGACAGGAAGAAGACAAGAAACCCTACGCCATTTATTTTATTAACAAGAATCTTACTTCAGTCGAACTTAATTGTACAGTAATAGAAAATGAATTCTTAGTTGTTATACATGCTATCAATAAATTTCGTCATTAGATAACAGGCGATCCAGTTATTCTATGTACTGATCATTCTGCTATTAGATATCTAGCTAATAAACCAATTACTAATGGACGGGTCAATCGGTGGTTACTATTATTGTAGGAATTTGACATCACCATCAAAGATAGACACGGGAGAGAAAATCTTGTCATAGACTTCTTGTCCCGCATACCCAAAACAGATGACTCCTTAACAGTTGAAGACCAATTTCTAGATGAGCATCTATTTGTCATCACCACAAAACCACCTTGGTACGCTGATGTGGCAAATTATCTGGCAGCGGGGAAATTACCGACACATCTATCATCACGGGAGAAAAAACTAATCATCCAATGTAGCGCACAATTTACTTGGATCGACAGATATCTCTTCCACATAGGTGTTGATCTCCAGATCCGCAGATGCATACGCGATGACGAAATCTATGATATACTAAAAGCAAGACATCATGAGCCCTGTGGTGGGCATTTTGCAGACCACGGGACTGGACATAAAATTCTACAGATGGGCTATTATTGGCCCTCAATATTTAGATATGCAAAGAAATATGTTCAGACCTAGGACAGTTGTCAGCGAATGGGAAAACCACGGTGGGCTGATGAACTACCCCTGAAAGCACAAGTAGTCATAGAACCATTTGAAAGATGGGCACTAGACTTTGTTGGCCCTTTTAATCCAAAGTCAAATCAGAAAGCCTATATCCTCGTTGCGACAGACTACATGACGAAATGGGTAGAGGCAGAAGCCTTACCAAATGCAACAAAATAAGTAGTCATTAAATTCCTTTTCAAATTATTTGTACGCTATGGACTACTCAGAGAGGTAATCACAGATGGGGGGTCACAATTTACGGCCCATAGAATTATCACCATCCTAGAAAATTACCATATTAAGCACAGAGTTACTTCTCCATACCACCCACAAGCAAACGGGCAAGTAGAAAGACCAATAAGGTCCTGGAAGAAGTCCTAACAAATATTGTCTCAGAAAATCGATAGAATTGGGCTATTGAGATCCCACATGCCTTATGGGATTATTGTACAACATGGCATAACACTACTGGATATTCTCCTTATCACTTATTTTATGGTAAATAACCCATCTTCCCAATCGAGTTTGAGATCAAGACCCTACCGATGGCCCGGGAAATGGGGATGGATCTAACAGAAGCACATAAACAGCGCCTTCAACAACTCAATGAGTTGGATGAAGCACGCATATCTATTGTGGAACGCACATCCGTTATTCAGCAACAGAGAGCGACCTGGCATGATAAACATATCAAGAAGAAATCATTCAATAAGGGTGATTGGGCACTTCTCTATGATTCCAGATTTCACGATTTCCCGAGAAAATTACAGACACGGTGGCTGGGACCATATGAAATTAATTACGTCCATGAAAATGGTACGGTCACTTTAAGCACCATCGATGGGTTTGGATCTCCATTTTTTGTCAATGGACACTGGCTACGACTTTATCATCAACCACCCTCAAAAGAATCTTTCTACCAGGAAGTAAGTAAGGACCCTACCATTCAGGTTTTAACTGGTTGGGAAGGTAACCCATCCACCCCAACTCCATAAATGATACATTTTGTTGATACTGTACATACTGTATATAGCTTTCTTGTAGAACTTATTGTGTTATTAGTTTCCTTTTTGTTTATTATTATGAAATCCACTTAAGAAAATCATAATGAACACAACCAGCACTCATTTTTGTTCCTCATTCTTGCTTTATCTTGTCACAGAGACCTTGTCTTTCATGGAAATTCCACCATTTGTTTTCTTTACAGCAATAAAAGAGAAAATATTGAACACTTGTTGTTCCTTTTGTGTGCTTGTTGTTCCTTTTGTGCGTCTATTGTTCCTTTTGCGTGCCTATTGTTCCTTTTGAACACTTGTTGTTCCTTTTGCGCGCATGTTGTTCCTTTTGAACACTTGTTGTTCCTTTTGTGTGCATGTTGTTCCTTTTGCGCACCTACTATTCCTTTTGAACACTTGTTGTTCATTTTGTGCACCTATTGTTCCTTTTGAACACTTGTTGTTCCTTTTGCGCGCCTGTTGTTCCTTTTTAACACTTGTTGTTCCTTTTTTCACACCTGCTGTTCATTTCACCATTCCTTCCCTACATTGTTGATAAAACACCAAGCCATTCCTTTGGGGTACGATTTCACTAAATAATTTTCACCAACATTATTTCTAATTATCATCACAACGATCTGTCATTATTTTGTGGACTATCTCCCATACCTTATCAAATTGTTTTTTGGATTACTTTCTTCGAAATATCTTAAACCTTGTTCATAACCTGTAACCACCAT
>SNQJ01S0067963.1:43430-61990 GCA_010110895.2 Picea sitchensis
AGTGAGTGGCATTATCACCATCTGGCTACCAAACCAGGATAATGGTATTTTTGGAAAAGACGATTCAAATATTTATCAAGGATACAGGCTCATCTAAGGGTTAAAAGACAACTCTGTCGAGGCTATGGGCGCTTGCTGGCAGCAGTGGCTCTGCCTATGGTATGGAAGTTTACCTTAAATGCCAAGTTTTTGGGTGTCTCTAGATTTCCTTCACTCAATAATGAGGCTATCATTTCAACTGTATTCAATAAAACGGGAAAAGTAAAAAAATTATGATATGTGGGATATTATTTTCAATGAACAGATTTAATTTATTCGGCTTATGTATCCTTAAATCATTTTTTTGAGTATAGGTATATTAAATTCATTTTTTTCCACGAAAGAGGACTAACGTTGAATGATTACCGTTAAAATATGTTGTTTGAACATTAATGATTGATCCCCATTGGTGGCGGCATTGCAATCATTATCTCTCACCGGAAATACCTACATTCATTACATTCCCCTATGCTGACAGTCGAGGTCGACCTCTACATTAATGAGGGGAGTGGACGCTCGACACACTTCTCGATAAAATAGTACTAATTGTAATAAATGAAACCTGCAAAACACTTGTTGTTCTCTGATATTTTCTATTTTTGGTAATATTTTGTCCACGTTGGTTTAACCAAATCTGCAACCAGGAACGCCAGTCATTTCCATTTTCTCACAAAAATGGGTGGCAGAAGTGTGCGCAGGGAGCCAAAATTGTTACAGATTATAGAACAAGCAAGAGAAATCTTACAGCATCTGGGGTGGATGAAATATCTTAACCGGTTGCAAGGATATAATACGAACGCCGCACTTGAATTCTTTCAGAATCTGCAGGAAGAAAACTCCATAGTCCGAGGCATATGAATTCCAGTTACTTTGAAAATCATAGCTGAATCCAAAAGCCTCCCTAACACGGGAATTTAGTGGACAGGAAGGTATACAATGCTTAAGGAAGCCATAGAAACCTTTATAGACCCTGGAGAAGAATTGGACAAGAGGGGGAAGGGACTTCATCCCAGCACCCTTAGTGAACCATGGAAAGAAATTTCTGGAGTAATTCAAAGATATATTACCTGTGATGGACGGTACGACGTAATTCGACCACGTCACCTCAAATTGGTGGCGACACTCAAACAAAGTTTAGTTATCAATCTACCTTTTTTTATGAATTCCATGTTACATGAAGTTTCCTTAAGAACACAGAAGTCCAAGGATCCTGTTATTGTTATCAGTCACCATGGATTAGTTAAATTGATAGTAAACAAGGCATTAAGTCAAACTCAAGTGACCTGGGATAATCTCATTGAGACCAATAGACCTGTACAACCTGAATTATGTCATGAGGATCCACCATGGGGAATCGAAGAGACATAGAGAGATGAGATCACCGCCCATTTAGACATTACACCTCCCCAACCCGAGATTGAGACAGATGTTGCCCAAATTATAGAAGCTCAGACTTCACAAACACAGGCATTAATGAAAAAAGAGGAAAAGATCAACTAATGCTCCTAAATCCGCCTTTGAGAAAAGAAGGAGAAACAGACGAACAGGAAACCCTGAACAAATTCAGGAAATGAATGAGGAAATTCAGGATGTTACAGATCAATCCCTATGGGAAAATGTTCAATAAATCGAGCAATCGGAACAAAAGAATGATCAGGAAGACACCCAGCCTGAATCAGAGCACCTGACAAAACAATTTTTGAAAAATTACGAAGTAGAAATTTCTCAGGTTTTAGGGAGTTTGGGAACTTCCATTGAAAGGAACAAAATTAGATCAGAAGCATATCGAGGGGAGGCTTCTTCTTCAAAACCTGTCGAAAATTTCCCTGATTTTGAAATGTCATTTTCAAAAGATGTAGCATAGGAAGAACCTCATCTTAAGGAACGAAGCCCCCCTGAACAGACATAATATTTGGAGAAAACAGAAGAACAACTATATGCTGACCAGAATGAGGAAGACCTTGAGCCCCCTCATAAACAGAAATCAGACAAGAACCATAAGAGAATTAGAAAGCTAAAAAAGGAAAATAAATTGTTGAAGAGGAAAGCTAAGAAGGATGAAGTATTAAAGCAGAAGGTGGGAAAACTCAGAGAAATTATTAAAGAATTGAGGAAGCAGCGAGAACAAGCAGATAAGGCCCATAGAAGAAAGAAAAACAAAAGGGCCAGAGTGCAAGGAAGAAACCCTCTTCCTAAAGAAGCATTCACTACAAACTTTGTAGGGACACAGACAAACCCTGAAGAAATAGTAGTAGAAGAGGCAGTAGCTCAAAATGAGGAGGTAATTACCTTAGAAACACAGGAAATGATGACAGTTACCGAAACAATTGATGTTGAGGTACAGACAGATACCCCAGTCTTAGAGGAAACAACTCAACTCCTTGAGAAGAATGCTACCATCAGGAGATTGGAGGAAGAATTGATGCAGTCTCAACAAACCCTAATTCAAAACATAAATGAATTACTGACTATGGCAGAGCATCAGGCACTCCAGTCCCAGAAACAGAGTGCTATTATGGACATAATGGAAGTAGAGCTTACACAGGCCTAGCAAGCATTAACTCAATGTAGGGAGGAGATGGGCACTATGGAAGAATACCAAGCATCCTAATCTCAAGCACAGGGTGCCACCATTGATAAGCTAAAGGCAGAGATGGGACAAGCCCAACGAGCATTGGCTCAACACCAAGATAAGATGGTCACTAGGGTTGAAAATCAAAATATTATTAAACAATTGAGGGACATGACAAAAACAAAGAGTGAGACCTATGCTGAGCTCACCAGAGCCCAAGGGAAGGTAAAGAAGGTACAAACCCAATTGGAAAAATCTTTGTAGAAAATCAAAGAAATATGTGATGTCTACTCTGATGCCATCAATTGCAGAGCCCCTGCCACCAATTACACTTTATTCCTGCTGGAACACTATCTGTTATTGAGAGTGAAGGCCATCAGAGTAGGTAAACCCATTACATTTTCCATTGTACTTGAGTTTATTTCATGTTTCAGGGAGCAGGAAGAAAAGGTACAATACCTTCTGAATGAGTTATACTTTCATAATTTCATTCTAGAAGAAGAAAGGAAAGATAACCCTGACCCATTCATAGGTGACATACAGTTTCAGGCACTTATGTCATTACTCAGAACCAAGTCAGATGGATTAAAGCTCACAAAACCTTCCTAAAGCGGGAAACTGGGCTAGATCTCTGGGTCAGAGGAAAGCCTCCAAAGTCCTTTCTAGCCATTATGTGACATAAAACCTTTATGAAAAGAGGGGGGGTCGTAGACTCCTTAGCCCCTATCCATATACAGGTTATAGGTTTAGGTTTTAGAGAGCTTAAGGAAGAAGCTCTTGCTTCTTCTAAAATGAGATGGGATGCATCCTCCAGTGAAGTAAAGAGTAGGGAACCCTTTGGGTATAGGAATGTTTTTGCAGCTACCTTCAGAATAGAAAGGTATTCTAGACTGCTCCAAGAGGAAGGACCTGCTTGGATTGGGTGCAGATATAATCCCCTTATCATTTGGTTCCCTCCAGAAAGTTACCAAAAAGATTATCAAATTAATAAGAAAAGGGAGGATGCTTCTTTTGGAGAACTCAAAAGAAGCAATGGATTCAGGAAGCCTGGTGAACAAACCTTTCCACCTTACAACATCACTACTTTACATGTAAAATCTCTGCTTGCATGAGGACATGCAAGAAGGTAAGTTGGGGGGTATGTTGGGTTGTGGAAAAGGTACGAATATCTCCCTTATTTCTACAGTTCATGATGTAATCTTGATTGAATTTTCAATTAATTAGAAATAAATAAGATAGGAAATAATTAATATGTCTCCTATAGTCATTATTGAAATTATATTGAATAAGATTCTAAAATATGATTGGAATTGTTTAATTTTGTTACAGGATTTGTTAAATATTGTAAAACCTGAGATAGTAAAGGAGATCTTAAAGATGTGCAAGCTATTGGAGGTTGAGGACTTTTCTATATTGTAATTTTATAATAGAAAACCATTTTTGAGGATCTTTCGATCCTTAGGATGGCTTAATTTTCCCAGATTATTGTAATATATATAGAAGGTAATAGATCCGAAGAAAGGAGGAAAAAAACATAATTATATCTAAAGTATTCAGATTTTAGAATTACTCTGCAAAAACAGTTTTTGTAAAATGTTATACCAGCTATGGAATCAATAAAGGCTTTGAGAATTTTTACCATTTCGATATACTAAGTTTCCAGTAGCAGTGCTTCTGAGGACCAAGGGCCCAGTTTGAAGGAGTTACTGTTCGATCTGTAATTGTATCAGTTTTATCTCTGTTTTTTTATTTAAGTTTCTTTTGCAATAGTTAAAATGAATGCTTAAGTGTGCTAGTATGTTATTTTCATATCAAGGGTAGATATTTCTTTCAAGTATTAATGATTGATGCTCAAATCCCTATTGTTGTGGTTTACTACCTGACAGTTCCTCATATTTTCAGATGCGTTATTTTATTCATTTAGATTTGCTAGTGTTGTTCCTTTCAATTAATTTACAATTGTTGTTCCTTTCCGTTAAAGTTATAGTTGTTGTTCTTTTTAGTAAAGCTAGATTTATTGCATCTTTCGATTAAATTACAATTGTTATTTCTTTCCATAGATAGAGTAAATTGCTTCTAAATGTTATTTCCTTTCCAGTAATGTTCGACAGTTAATTTCACAAGTCTTTGCTTAGATTCAATTTCTGATTTTTAGTTAGAAAGATTAAGTTAAATTCTTTTTATTACATGTTGGTAATCAGATTTCAATTTTGTTAATGCTTAGAATCTTTAAGTGAACATTTGAGGAAATTGATCGTTGATAAACTCAGATCTTCTCTGACTACACGATTTTAGCCTCTATAAGCTATCTGCATAGATTTTGCTAATATTATTGAGATAAAAGACGCATCCTCGGGTTGATAAATTAATGTTAAATTAAGGATGTTTTTAAGACATCTTTAGACACCAACAACAAGATCCATACTATCCCTAGAAATAAGACCATGTTGTGCCACCAAAGACTAGGACATATTGGAGAAAAGGGCCTTCGAACACTACATAGTAAAGATATGATTGAAGGTATGTTTAATTGTACCCTAGATCTTGATTTATGTGCATATTGCATATATGGTAAATAGAATCAAGATTCCCATCTGGTGCTATAAGAGCAAAGGGGATCTTAGAGTTGATACATAATGATTTGTTCATACTTGTGTTCGTTCCATGACTAGGTAAATATGTGTATTATGTTTCATTCATACATTATTTCTCAAGGAACACATGGATTTATTTTATTATGAAGAAATATGAGGTATTTGATAAATTTAAAGAGTTTAAGTATCTCGTAGAAAATTAGACAAAGAAGAAAATACATCTACTAAGGACGGATAATGGTGGAGAATTCTACGAAAATGAATTTGAAGTTTACATTAAGAAGTGTGGTATAGAAAGGTAGAATACTAATCCATACACACTTCAACATAATGGAGTGGCAGAAAGAATGAACAAGACGCTAGGGGAAAAAGAAATGAGTATTCTCAGTGGTATCAGGTTATGACAAGAATTCTGAGCAGAGCGGTGGTTACTGCATGTTACCTAGTAAATCGATCACCCTCATCGGCATTGGATGAAATAACTCCACAAGAGGCATGGACTAGTAAAAAACCCTCTCTTGAACATCTCAGAGTGTTTGGTTGTTATGCTTATGTACATGTTCCAAAGAAAAATAGGAGTAAAGTGGATAATAAAGATGAAAAGTGTATCTTTGTTAGTTATAAGATGGTATAAAAGGATATAAACTTTGGAACCCGGAAACTAAGAAGGTTGTCTACAATCAGAATGTTGTTTTTAGAGAGGTTAAAGATGTTTCCAAAAAGGAATTCCTACCAAGGGAAGAAGAAATTGAGAAAATAGGGTTTGAGTTGGATGATCCAAAATCTGACTCAACAGAAGAAGATGAAGCAGAAGAAGAAGAACCTCATACCCCAGTATTGAGGAGATTAGTGAGGGAAAGAAGGAAACCAAAGAGGAATAGTCCACCTGGTTTTCGTGCTAATTTTTATTTATCTATTATTAATGGTGATCCCAAAACTGTTAGGAAGTAGTGAATTTAAAGGATAGTAAACTCAGGAAGAAGGCCATGGTTGAAGAGATGGATTCCTTATATAAGAATGAGTCAAGGGATCTAGTTGAGTTGCCAATTGGTAGAAAACACGTTGGTAGAAAATGGTTGCTTAAAAAGAAGTTGAATGTATAAGGAAAAGTGGAGAAATACAAAGCTCGGTTAATAGCAAAAGGTTATTCCTAGGTAGAGGGAATTGACTTTGGTGAATTTTTTTCTCCTATTGCCAAGTTAACTTCTACTAGATTTTTTGTGTTTGTTGATAATTCTTTTGATTTTGAAGCAGAATAGATGGATGTGAAGACAACATTCCTACATGGGGATATGGAAGAATAAATCTACATGAAGCATCCAGAAGTCTTTGTAGTGAAGGGAAAGAAAGAGTCTGTATATAAGCTAAAGAAGCCACTATATGGTTTGAAGCGATCACCTAGGACGTGGTACCAAAATTTTGACACATACATCCTTGAACTAGGATTTGTCAGAAGTGGGGTTAATCTCTGTGTATATTCCAAGTAGGTTGGTAATCACTTCATTTATGTAGTGTTGTATGTTTATGAGTATGTTTATGAGTATGTTGTTGGTAGGAAATAACATGGATGTTATTAAGGAGGTGAAATTACAACTCTCTTCCAAATGTGGCATGAAGGATCTCGGGGCTGTTAACTTCATTATGGGAATGGAGATTAAAAGAGATAGAGAAAACCGAAAACTCTGGTTGAATCAAAGAAAATATGTTAAGAAAATATTATAGAGGTTTAGTATGTAGGAAAGTAAACCAATTAAGGTTCATATTCTTGTAGATGTAAAGTTATCTGCAGATCGGTGTCCTAAGACATAAGAAGAGGAAGAGGACAAGTCTCAGGTTCTGTATGCTAGTGTGGTTGGCAGTTTGATGAATGCAATGGTCTATACTATACCAGACATTGCACATGCAGAGGGAGTTTTGAGAAGGTATATGTCAAAACCAGAGAAGGAACATTGGACAATAGTAAAGAGGGTTTTCAAGTATTTGCATGGAACTTCTAGTTATGGATTGTGCTACCAAGGAAGAATGGGATTGGATAGAGTGTTGTACATACATGGGTTTGTTGATGTATACTAGGCTAGAGATATTGATCGCAAAAGATATACAAGTGGGTGTTGGGACAGGGGCACACCTAGAGTTCAACGCTTCAACGGTGCACCAACAAAACCCTAACTATCGAAACTTTCGGCAAGACCTGCGAGCAGGTGAAGTCTCACTCGAGGTATAGGCAGGGTTGGTTACAGGACTCAAGTGTATGCAACCTTAGATGGGACACATATATGTGATTACACCACTCTAACAAGCACTTAGCAGTTATCATTCACCCTTATTCACATCGCAAATATAAACCTTAATTATATAGCAGCACAGTATTCAACAAGATCTAACACATCTAAGAACTTACCACATGGAAAAAGATCAGATCTAGCATTCAGTCACATTATTAATCACTAAGCTATCATATCAGATTCATCTAAACATTCATTGTACTAAGCATACATCACATCAATAACATAACAACTATAATGCACAAAGCAACCACAACACAAGATATACATGGTTCACACCAGTGTGGGGCTATGTCCACCAACTCTTCTCTTCTTTATTATCTTTTGTCAAGCTTCTTACAGTCACGGAGCATCAAAACCTTACTCCACAGAGGACAAGAGATCTGTGTGCACCTCACCAGATCCTCCTTCCCTGAGTTAGATCACAACACCAAGCATCCTTACACAATCTCTGCACAAAGCACTATAGATGACCTGCACTTAGCTCTACAAGTCTCAACATACACTATGCACAAAGCCTCTTACAATTACTTGCACTTAGCACAATACTTAGCACCTAGCACACCCATACATTGTTACTTACATCACCTAGATTTCTATTTATACATTACAAAATGACCCCAAACATGGGTAAACCCATGGGACGACATCCCATACCCGTTACATAAACCCTAATCCCAAAATTACCCTAAAAAGGGGCTGAGATTCCACGATCTCTGCTTCAACTTGCGCTCCGCCTTCGACCGGCCTGTCGAAGTCCCAAAATAGGTCAAACATGACCAAGGATCTCCAAAACTTGGTCAAGGGCCAACAGGCCCCCAACAATCACCTGTGACTCGTCCCGAGTCACTCTGGTCTAGGTAAATTTTCCTCAAAAGCCTCGATCTTGGCTCAAGTTGCTTCAACCTATTGTTGCGCCAAGGCCTCCTGCTCGACGAACTCTTGAATAAATGTCTCGTTCACAGGTCCCTCTAAGAGTTGTTCTACCGAAGTGACTACTCATTCTAGCTCTTCTCCTCGGCCTTCAATATCCTCAAAAAGTAGGCAAGCTGCATCCTGGACTGGATGGAACTCTTGAGTCACTTCCATGACTTTGATTTGTATGGCATGGACCTGTTGCTGAGTCGTGTGTTGTTATTGGGATATTTTCATTCGCTCGACCGCTGACAAGGGCTCTAACTGCGCGTGTACTATTGTTTCTTGCTGCTTTGCTTCCTGGAGCTGCGACTCTAGTATTTTCAGTTCAGGTTCCTTGGTAAAGTGCTCATAATTCCGTGCACTGCGACTACTTAGTTGTTTACATTCCACGGCTAATGCTTTGATCCTTTCAATTGTGCTTCGGACAGTTGCTTCTCTCTGGTCTCGCACTTCCTGTGGAGTGCTTGGCACTATTTGTAGCTCCAGTTCTGCTATTCTTTGTTGAAGCTGTTGAATGGCTTTAACAAGCTTCGCCACTTGATTCTCCACCAGGTCTTCCTCCATTTTCTCTAAGCCTATCACAGAGCAAAGTGCTATGCAGACTACTTCTTTAACTTCAACCTACTCCGTGAGAAGCTGTTCTTTCTCCTGCTGGATATGCGCTCTATCCTCTTCGAACTTGATTTGGAGGTCATCCTTCTCTTGTTGAGAAACTCGGCATTGCTCTATGATTTCCTCTTGTGCTTGCTTCAGGGACACTGTGGCCTGTTCTTTTTCTTCCTACACACAATGAAGGTGAGCTTCGGTCGCATCAACTATTCTACAGAGTTGGGCATGCTCATCTCCCAACTCTGGTTCTTCTAGTGGTGGGGGCACAATGGAAACTGCACGGCTGGAGTGAAGGGCTTGTTGTACTCCTCTCAGCTCTGCTTCAATCCTTTCATACATGGTTTCTTGTTTGGATTTATTTCTCTGCAAAATATCTTCTGAGGCATCTGATAAAACTGTGATAATGAAGTCGAAGTCATTGACCATGAGTACAGTTTGTAGCTTCGGCTTACTTTCTTTGGACTTCTTCTGCGATGTAGGTTTCGTGGGAGAAATATTAATTTTCTTGGATGTCTCTGCCTCTTCAAGGGGGTTCCTAGGCGGTGTTACTTTGCCCTGCTTCTGCTTGTCTTCTTCCCCTTCTTTCTCTTCTTTGTCCACTTCGTCGTCTCCTCCTCCACTAGGTGAATCTGATGCAGTCTCTTCTGATGTGTTGTGTATTTCATGTACATCTTCCTTCTTTTTCGTATTGCTACTGCTAGGTTCATCATACTCTTCACGAGTAACCACCGAAATTCCAATGAGGTTGGGGTCGGACAATTCTGCCTGGTCGACTGGTATAAGGAACTTTGTGGGCCATTCCTTAGTGATTTCTTCTAGGTCCTCCTCTGTGATCTTGTTGTAGGACTTAAGCTCTTATTTACTTTCGTCTACGCGCGTAGTAATATAAATAAAATGCCTATCTACGCGGAACTTCATATGGGGCATGAACATGTCCAGGGTGTTCGGCATCATACAAGGGAAAGACTCAATAGCCCTCTTCAACTCTAGGTAGTAGGTATGGAATACTGCGTTCGACTGCCATTGTTTCCCCATATCGCTTGAATACCAGAGCGTGGTGAACTTCGCAGCTAGTGGCTCAAATGGCTCAATGTCAGAGAAGGTTACACCTTTCGGCATCTCCTAAGAAGTGAACACAATGAGGATCAATAGCTAGCTAAAATGGAACTCATAGCCCTAATCCTGAGCTTCACGATAATCCAGTTCTAACTGATTGACTAGGTAACTAGCCTAGTTCATCTGTCGTCCTTCCACTCATTTTCCTGCGAGGTCAACGACAAACCCTGTGACCTGTGTGGGTATGTTCTTTCGGAATAGCTTACCAGCAATCAACTAGCAAGAAAGCCACACTACACCATTCTTAGTGGAGGATACCTTGTAGCCTCACATCCCTTTCTCTACATCGTTGTAGGTGTCTTTCATATTCTGTGCCAGGGCACAATCTGCAACCTTGCCTAGATAAAAGTCTTGTGGGTCTTGTCCCTGAATGCTTAATCCGGTTATCCTTTGGATCAACGCCGAATCGACGGTGATATGTCTATCTAACCATATATAGCCTCCATGGAAGCATGACAGTAGGAGCTTAACGCACGCGTTAACCTCCCGATGCCTTCCAAAATGTGGTATTTTCATTACGTTCAAGACAGTGGACCTCGCGATGTCCATATTCCACGGCTGGGGGATTTTATTCGACTTATTCCCCTTCGTCTTGGTCAAATATTTGTGAGGTGCAAGAATTCCATAACTCTTGCGGTCTCCTAGGTTATAGTCATTGATATTCAAGGTTGGAATCCTCTCCAACTTCAATCTAACTACTTGTATTCCCTTCGGGAGGTATGCAGTGATGACTGTGTAGTCGAAGTCCCTCGAGACATTTTCACGACTCACCACATCGGCCAGAGGTGGGATGTAGTTGGGCAGGATGGATGGGATTTTCTTTGCATTCGCCAAGTCATCGCGATTCTTGGTTCTTTCCTCAATCACAGCTTGGGATGGTTCAGATCCATGAGCATTCGATGAGGAGGCTTGTACTCCTCATGTCGATGAGGCTTGGATGCCTGCAAACATCACCTTCTCGGCCATGAGGTCTATTAGAATCTCTTCGATGGATTTTTCTGCTGCGCTAATTTCGTCTGACATGCAGACTCGAGATATGATATCTCAGGTCAGTGAACAATACTCAATGTAATAGAATGGATGGTGAGGTCTCAATGATCACTACGTGAAATCAACTAGTTCTCTATGGGCTTGGATAATCACAATTGAAAAAAGTGTTCTCGGTGCAACGCTCGACGGGATAAATAGATATTGTCGTAACAATTTCTTTCAACGAGTCGCAAAGCCTTATTCAATGCAATTCCATCCATTATGGCGCGGTCCCAACGATCCAATGGTGAACATTCAATCCATAACTACTTTCCTAACTGTTCGGGAGCGTTGATTGAACGGTCATATTTCTTCATCATGGCGAAGTGCCAATCTGTGTTGTACCGATATTCCGACAAAGTTCAAGTTCTGGAAACCTTCCCTCTGCAAAGTCTTCCCTGGAACTTCTTGCAATTTTTCTAACTTTTCTTTCTTCTTGCTGAGCTTTCTGGCCTTCTTTCCCGTGATCTGAATCATTGTTTTCCTCTTTCCATTAGTGGTCTTATCTCCTCTTGGCATGATAACTTTGCACTGTGGAGGGTCCTTCATAGGATTCAAGGGTGATACTTCTTCTCTTTCTGGGGTAGGTGCGTTATTCTCTTGTACAAACAAGTGTCTCCAATCGTCCTATGTCCTTTCAACTTCGACATCCATATCTTTGGTTTTTAGTAGCTTCGACTGGTTCTCTTGTTCTTCCAATAAGTGCGCTATTCTCCTAGCCATGAAATCTCTTAGTTCTTTCTTTTTCTATTCTATATGCTCCTCTTCTGGTTTCCTTCGCATCTAATCTTTCTCAATCCATGTTTTTCCTAGCAAGATAGCAAATGGGCTGATGTTCTCAACAAACTTAACGATCTCAAATTCTTCTTCTGTCGAAGTTCCATGAGCACTCATAGATTTATGGGTGAGTCTTCCACATAGGGTTATCAACTTTCCTCTAAATAATCCTATTCCTCCTAATGAAGGAACAATAGAAGGCTTTCCCAAAATTTCCCAAGTTCTTTCTGTCATGATATTCAATTATGTTTCCTAATCCAGGACACATTCTATGTCAAAGTCTCCTATTCTTGTTTCTATGTACTCTTTCTCTTTTAAGACCTATGATAAGTTGATATCTCTATGATCCTTCAGGGTTTCTTTCATTTGTAGTAATACAGTCTCTGATTCTTTCTGGGGTTCTATCATATCCTTAGTTTCTTGGCTTGTCTCATAGTTTTCTTGTCTCATATTCATATTTTCAACTTTTGCAATCATTCTAGGGAAATCAAAAACTTCATGGTCCATAGATTTATAAAAAAGACAACTAGGTATTCTACCAGGGCATTCCTTAGCAATATGTCCCAGTCTTCTGCAACTGTAACAAAGGGTTAATCATCTCTTTCTCTTAAATGATCCCCAAACTTTCTTGTACTGCGCACTGGGATCACAGTAACTAACCTGCAAAAAATTCTTTCTAGGATCCTGCATCTATTTGTTAGTCTAAACATTCTTTGTATTCATAGGGATAACATGCCTTTCATTATTTCTATCAGATCTATTCATATCAAATCTTACCTTTCTTAGAGAAAAAAGCTTCAATATCTTACCTCTTTTCTTCATATCAGACTTCTCTTCTCAGCACAGAGCTTCGCAAGTCAATATTGCGCACTAAGGCAACAGATCTACGCACAAAGCTTTCTTTTCTTCAGTTCCCAACAATCATAGTTTCAGGTCCCAACAACAGAACCATTTGTTGGGACAAGGGTAGACCCAGGGTTCAATGCTTCAACAACACACCAAAAAAACCCTAACTACCAGCCCTTTCGGCAACACCTACGAGCAAGTGAAGTCTCACCCGAGGTAGAGGTAGGGGTGGTTACAGGAATCAAGTGTATGCAACCTTAGCTGGGACACATATCTGTGATTACGCCACTCTAACAAGCACTTAGCAGTTATCATTCACCCTTATTCACATTGCAGATATAAACCCTAATTACAGAGCAACGCAGTATTCAACAAGATCTAACACATCTAATCACTTAGCACATGGAAAAAGATCATATCTAGCATTCATTCACATTATTAAGCACTAAACTATCATATCAGATCCATCTAAACATTCATTGTACTAAGCATACATCACATCAATAACATAAAAACTACAATGTACAAAGCAACCACAACACAGTATATACGTGGTTCACACCAATGTGGGGCTACGTCCACCAAATCTTCTCTTCTTTATTATCTTCTATCAAGCTTCTTACAGGCACAGAGCATCAAAACCTTACTCCGTAGAGGACATGAGATCTACGTGCACCTCACTAGATCCTCCTTCCCTGAGTTAGATCACAACACCAAGCCTCCTTACACAATCTGTGCACAAATCACTACAGATGACTTGCACTTAGCTCCGCAAGTCTCAACATACACTATGCACAAAGCCTCTTACAATTACTTGCACTTAGCACAATACTTAGCATCTAGCATCACACCCATACATTGTTACTTACATCACCTATATTTCTATTTATACATTACAAAATGGGCCTAAACATGGGTAAACCCATGGTCTGACATCCCATACCCGTTACATAAACCCTGCCCTAAAAAGGGGCCAAGATACCGCGATCTCCACTTCGACTTGCCCTCTGCCTTCAACCAACCTGTCGAAGTCCCAAAATAGGTCAAACGTGACCAAGGATCTCCAAAACTTGGTCAAGGGCCAACAGTGGGTATGTGTTTAGCCTATTTGGAGTAATTAGTTGGATGAGAAAAAGATAGGTTGTAGTGGCACTGTCAACTACAAAAGTTGAATACATGGCAGCCACTCATGCAAACAAGGAATAATTATGATTACAAAGATTGTGTTTAGGTATTGGGTTGGTACAACAAGTAGTAAGATTAGATTGAGACAGTCAAAGTGTAATCTCCCCGACAAAGAACCCATATTATCATTTAAAGACAAAGAATATTGATGTTCAATATCACTTTATGGGAGACATGGTTGAAGACAAGAAAGTGTTACTGGAGAAGGTTGACACTTTAAAGAATGTTGCAGATTCATTAACAAAGTTTGTGAGCATCGAGAAGTTCTTGTGGTGTAGTGAAAAAATGGGAATTGCAACCTTGGATTGTCAACTATGTAATCATTTGACCCCATGTATGCAAAGAAAACAACAAGTGGGATAATGTTGGGTATTTTTTATATTATTTTCATGTTTGATGATCCTCCCCCAATAGTGGTGTACATGTGCGTTGGGAACTACCCAGGGGGGTTCACAAGTGAGGGGGTGTTACACATTATTTGGTCACCCCTATGATCAACTGAAAATATGTGCATAACTCACTTATATGTTCCCTGAAGATACTAAATGAGACTTTCTCCATGAGAAAAGTGAATCATCTTTCTTTTCTTAAAAACCATATCAAAGGAGATCGTTGCACCTTGCTAAATTTTTGGGGTGTGACGATGCTTGATCGTCGCATGCTACACCAAAACTGGATTGTGGTGTCGTCGCAGGCTGCTTGTGCATAGGGTGTGATGAAGCTCAAACAAGAGAAAAATGTGAAATCCATGAAAGTTATAGAAGGGAATCTTCTAGAAGATGAGGTGGCCTCCGATCAATTTGGTTCTTACTCGCTTCTCTGATTTAGTGCAATCATCCTAATATTCTCATCCATTCCTCTTTCATCCTATATAAAGAGGGATCTCTCATGGGAAAGGCTAGGCTTTCTTATGCATGAATAATTCTGCTAAAGATTGTACTTGTGATAGATTTTTTTTAGCTCTCCAAGTAAGGTTGTGAATGATCTTCATCAAAAGCATTGGAGTAAAGGTCTGTGTGTTGAAGCAAAGAGGCATTGGAAGAGACCTTGAAACATCAAGGCATGGGTTGTATTCTCCACTTTCATTCAATATAATACAATAATATATTTCTTCCCTATAAAGGTGTCTCTACTTTTATTGTATAACTCATTAATCTTATACATAGACTTCATTGGAATATATATGTTGTTGTTCTCTCTCTTTGTTGGTTTGTGCTTCTTAACAAGTTCACCATCCCAAAAATCCAAATATGGATCAAGGATGACACTAGCAAGGATCAAACGTCGTTTAAATGGTATGTCATTTGTCCCTCTCTGAACTAGTTTATATTACAATGAAATCTAAGGAGAAACTTGTATTCTTCCCTGTTTTGTTCTAGCTTATTGTTGAAGTTAGGGAGATTAGTTTGTTTCCGCACTTACCGATTTGTCCGATAACAAAATTGGAAACCATACTAGGGAACGTCCTCTTTTGGTCTTTTCTTCTTCTTTTCTTTTGGCTTGTCTGCTTTTGGTTAATTTCATTCTCTGATCCATTGGATGATCCATGTTGACTCCCTGGTCCTAAAAGTTCATTGAGAAAATCTGTCCTCTATTCATTTTTCCCCTATTTTTAGTCATCGTCACACCCTGCCTATGGAAAACAGAGCAACGACGTCACACTGTGTATTTATCACTGCCTGCGATGATCCTTGATTGTCACACTGTGTTCTTGTGTTGCCTGCGATGATTCCTGTAGAAAATTTTTGAGTGACAATTAGCTTTCCTCTTTTCCCAGATCTTAAATATGGTTTTGGGGTGAATTTTTGGGTTTGATTATAGTCTGATTACAGTCTATTTTTCAGGCTTTGAATATGGTTTTAGCCTTATTTTCTTTGTTTTAGCTTGTGTTCTTTTGAAAGATTTGATCTCTTCCTTTGAGTGTCTTTCTGTTACAAAGCATTGTTTTAGAATTATTTAGTGGAAGAACATATTTTTTTCTATTGAATAGTTCGTGTTAAAAAAGAAAATTGATTTGGGTTTCATTGTTTTTAGAGTGATTTTCTATTGCTTTTAGATATCTTTGAAACTTTAAAAAAAAAAAAAATGGTTTGCATTAGATTGGGGGCATCTTTGCATTTGAAGTAGCGAAATTGCATGGTTTTTGGCATTTGTTGGTCTTGAATTCTTAAAAACAAATCCCCCTCAGGGTTGAGGGGGGGCAAGAATCGTGTATTGGTGTACAGTCTCTTTGGCACATTTCTTGAAGATCCTGATATTAATGAGTTTAATAAAATTTTGGGACATTGGGCATCTGGGAATGATAAAAAAATTCTCCTTCTCGTTATATAGCTTTCATCGAAGTGAAATATTTGCATTCTCATTTCTTTGCATTTTTTAGATTTGGTCAAAACAACATCTAGTCCACGCCATTTTCCTATTGAGTAAACAACAACCTTAAAATAAAGTGCTTATAAAAATTGATTAGACATTTTTATACTTTCTGGTAGAAAACCTACATTAGCTTAGGGTGTAGGGCTTTGGAATAGGTGTGAAAGATAAATTTCCAAATATGTAAACAAACATAGAATCTTGTGCTAGCGAGAGGTAAATCCACTTATTAAATTTTGTCTTGAGAAGCCCTTCTAACACAAGGGTCAATCACAAGGTCATATTAGGATGAACATAGTTACTCACCCTTCTTTGTTGGTTCTAGTGTAGTGAATGCGTGTATTATTGGGGGTCACTTGAGAATAAAATCCTGTGTGGACATTCTCGGGGATATTTCAGGTTTAGATACCTTTCCCTTGCGCATATATCATACTGTCGACTGCTTCCCCAAGAATCATTGTCGTAATTGGTAACTTTAGTATCATATCTCTTTAGGGTCTTTACACAAGGTGACTGTGGAAGGGCAAGTCTTTACGGTACTTGGAATCGACGTTGGCCAAACTCACTCGAGCTCCTTGGAGGGTATACCCATGTTTATGTGTGGGAGCTTGCACTAAGGTGTAAGTCCGTTAAGCAGGTCGTCAAAATAAATTTTCCACCCGCTCTATCTCAACCCCTTCTTACATTGTTCTCGCGACGTTGGATTTTATCACCAACTCGTGTGTTCATTGTGAGAAGGTTTTTTTGTTTGCTTGATTCCTAGATTTTTAACGTGTGTTGCTTATTTTCCTTAGAATACTCTAGGTTGGATCTTTGTTTAATGGCGTCGGTTCTTGGAACAACCAATGAAGCAACCCCTAATCTGGGGGAACCTTTTTTTTTCCTTCTTACGGAAACATTGGTCCTCCTTACATCGCTACTTTGAGCCTTCGAGGTCTCACAATTAGATTGTTGGTATGGTTGTCTTCCACTATGGTAATCCTGAATGAAGCAAGTGCTTCGGTTGTAAGAACTTCCCCCAATAACATCAACCTCATGTTGATCCTTCTCCTTCTTCACTAGTAAGATATTCTTCGCCTTCTTCACTTGCAAGGTCTTCTTCCATTTCATTTTATTTGCTGACTGAAAGCTCTGAAGCTAGTAACTCGATGGATAAGAAGAAGAATAAAATGAAGATTAAGAAGAAGAAAAATACGCAAGGGTCCAAAATTCCAACCACTGCCAAGCATGTTGGAAAACAACTATTTATTGATAATTTTGTTGGGAGTGTTGATGATGCCAAGATCACCTAAACAACCCATAAGCCCAAGTAAACTTGCAGGCTTTGTAAGGGTAGTCATCTTCTTAAGGATTGCCCCGGTCTATCCAAGGTTATAGAAGCATGGTATACATGTCCTCGCCAGTCCATGTCTTCATCCTTTGAACAACATCTTGATGACCTCTTGTCAACTAGTCAGGATACCGTTGCGAAGAAGAAAAGTAGAGTCAAGTTCATGTGTATGTTATGCAGAGGGAGTCATCAAACTCATCTTTTCCCTCGTATGGAAAAAGCCTCGAAATTACTAGAATACATGATCCAGGTGGATATTGGTGGCCACCCACTTATTCCACTTGGACCCCCACCATTGCTTCTTTCAGTTTTTCAGTTTCCGCACAGTTTACTATTTTTAGCAGTTTTTTGGGTCCTGAACTTCTGGAGTTGTTTTGAGGCCTTAAACGACGTTTTTTGGGAAAACAGGGAGAAACATGAATCTTAGATGATGTTGCTCACCAAAAATTTGTAGTCCTCGGATATATCTTTCTAACGAGGTATGCAACGCGTCAAACGAAGATCGTATGCCAAAGTTACGTCCCCGGGAAGTTGATGTACCAACTTACCCAAACGGGACCCATAGTCTTGGCGTTTCATCTCCTAGGGTTAGGTCTTTGGATGTTTAGGGTTTTCCATTATTTCTCAATAATAATATGCCTTCGAGCCTCATTGGAACACATTTCAGAGGCCAATAGCCTCCACATCTCTTCTCAGAGATAAGCTACCAGCGCCCTAGCTAGTTTATTTCCATTCTGTCTGTAAGCATATTTCAATCATTTGTTATTAATGAAATGAAGTCTTATTTCCATTGCATCTCTGTGTTTATGCATATTTCTGTATTTCATTGTGTTCCTACATAAATCCAGATCAGTGGTACCAATCAAACCCTCTGATGTGTGGAAGACTGC